>JACXGJ010008233.1:0-27854 GCA_016801105.1 Esox niger | reverse complement strand
CCTACCAGTACATCTGCTGTAGAGTCTTGACCTATCAGTACATCTGCTGTAGAGTCTTGACCTACCAGTACATCTGCTGTAGAGTCTTGATTTATCAGTACATCTGCTGTAGAGTCTTGACCTACCAGTACATCTGCTGTAGAGTCTTGATCTATCAGTACATCTGCTGTAGAGTCTTGACCTATCAGTACATCTGCTGTAGAGTTCTTCCTTGGACTAACAGTAGATTTGTTATGGCTGAGCATTATGTTTTTATACAATGTTTGAAACTGCTGTTGTGGATATGATTTAGACAGTTTTTTCCTCAGACATTTCCGCATCATAAAGACTTAGTTAACTTTAAATAACACCTCTTTGGTCCACTTGCTGATAGACACCAATAGCAAAGTGCAAAGGCACACAAAGTCTACAATTCAGATCATGACTATTCATTATAGCTCTCTTAAAGTGGCAAAAATGATAAAACAATAAAATGCCTTCGGCCCGGTTTTCTCATGAGAATTGGTTTTCAACTGACCTAAACTGGTTAAATAATGGTAAAAACAAAACAATAAACGCATATAATCAGGTTAATCAATCGAATCCCAGATCAAACACCGTTTTTTTAATTTGTGTTCTTGCCAAAGGCAATTCATCTTAACTGCCCATGTAACTCATTCTAGACAAGCACGTCGGCTAAATTACAAACATTAAAATGTAAAATGCACATACCGCTGTTGATCAGATCTCCTGACTCCTCCTCTTCCAGTGTGACCGTTATCTCCCCCTCCTTCCCTCCAAAAACGCCATCCTCCTCTTCCTCTTCTTTTACGGTAATATCCTCCTCTTTCACTAGAGCCGTTTCTTTCTCTTCTATCTTTGTAACAGCATCAGCGTCTACTCTGTTTACTGTGACAACCTCCTCTTCCTTCTCCTCTTTCACGACAATGTTCAGCCACAGACCGTCTTTCTCCGTCCAGCAGATCTCCTCTTCAGAAGTCCCCCCGCCTTCTGAAAAGTTTATTGAGTTCATAGTGAGACAACCGATGAAAATACGTTATTAGCCAAATCTGGCGGGTCGCATAATTTCTCAGTACTCTTTTGTTGTGCACTGTTTCTGCTAAATAAACGTAATACAGAAAGGTCGTGATATTAGTTAGTGAGCTATCGGTAAATAGCAAGCGCGACTCGTGGCGCCAAGCCTGCTACCTATATCAACGTAAACATAAAATGTAATGGGGTAATTGGTTCAAATACAAAAATGGGTTGAAAACACAGTGGCCTAACTACTTTTAAATACTTCAAAGCGTTTCAGTGTTATGTTATGTTGGCTAGCAAGCTACACTACGGAGGCGGTTGCCTGTTGTTGTTATTGAAGAAGCGTCCCGTCCACTAAGTTTTACGTCACTGAAAACATATCGCGAAAGACGCATAACGCCACCTACTGACTGGAGTTGGCAACGCAGTTGAAATAACAAATAGGTGACAACACATTTTGTATGTCTTTCATTTAATGTTATTACATTGAGACTTAAACAGAAAAGCATGTCTTGGTTTATTAGTTGTTTACATTAATGATGTTTACATACAGTTTCATGATGTAGTGGTGCTGCAAAATGTTTGCAAAGACATTGGATATGAGCATATCATATTAATGAATTTACAGCTAACCCTCCTGTTATGTTAAAACATTTTACATCCACTATGTTATGGGTCAAATTGACCCACACAGTTTAAACACACTCCAGACACTAAAAGAATCAAGTAAAAACAGCAACAACTTTATTTTGTCTTAGAAGACATTTCAGAAAGAACAAATTGTGTTTTATTTAAAAAAAACTATATTTGAGAACTATTTGTTAAACATATTTACTTTCTCACAAACAAGATTTCTTAGTTTCCCCAAGTAGACTTTTTCCCCCCTATTTGTCAATATTATCCCTTCAGTCTTTCTCTCCACATGTTGAACACAGTGTGCGTGTGTGCTTTCTGCAGATGTATTTATTGCATTCTACACAAGTGGTGCTTGTTTTACTGCCTTGTCACGGGGGGGGGGGGGGGGCAGAGCTGGCATCTTTTCCGTTTCTTGCCCCTTCCTGTATCCACGGGATCCATTGCTGGTTGATTGGAGGAATGCCTTGATGGTCCAGCTTGAATTTTTGGACGGCAGATGCAGCTGCTGTCGATCGAGGAGGCCGATGTTATGACCTTGCAGCCCTTCACTCATATCCAGCCCCCACATCCCATGGTTCTCCTCAGGCACTCCGCCGGGTGGCTTCCCAGGGTAAACTTACATATTCCCTGCATAGCTTGATGTGGCATCACATGCTGCCCATATTTTGATGCCGTATTTTGCAGGCTGGTTTGGCATATACTGTCGGAAGGGACAGCGTCCTCTGAATGGAACAAGGCGTTCATCAACTGTAACATGAGGAACGAGAGTGTACAGTAACGGTAGAGTTTCCACCCATTTATCCCATACATCTCTGATTGCAGCTAGTTTGTCTCTTTCACGTCGACCCGGTCTGGTATCTCGGTTATCAAAGCGAGATATTACGCCTTATTGGCCTTCCATTCTCTTCATTCCACCGGCTGGCCGTTGCTTCTCCGTTTGACCGGCAGACGTCAGCTAATATGAGCATTCCAATGTATGAATGCAAGTCAATCCGATCCAGTGGCTTCCTGATCTCCTGAAACACACGGCTCCCCTCCAAGTTGGTCCTGGAACAATTTTTATTACACTGGAAGCTGACAGTCTACCTTGACTTCGTTGTGGTGACGGTGACCATTCAATATGACCATGTTTAGACTTCCATGTCTTTTCTCTTGATGATAGTTGTCGCATGCTCTCTCATCTGATGGAGGGGGTAGTACAGCAGGCTCCTCCTCTGAATCCTCTTCACAGAAGACAACATCTGGATCATCAACAGCATTGTCCTCTATCTCTGAAATGTCCTCTGTCTCTGAAACCTCTTTTTATTTTTCATTGTCACAGTCAAGAATTTGTGATAAGACTTCATTGATGGAAAATCTTTTTGAGCTCATTTTTGAGGGTCTGTGTCAGAGACAGAAGAAGCTCGGGGGAGCCCCTTTTCAACCAAACACAATCCTAAAAGTGCAACCAGGACCAGTCACAACAAAATAAATCAAGGACACTTGTTTATTCTGCACCTGTGCAAATACATAGACACACGACAGCCTCCGGGTCAAAATGACCCCCAACATCATGTTTGTATACAAAACCTACACAGACATTCCACAACACATTAGTGTGTCCACATTTAGCAGTCAGGTTCATGACCCTAATTGAGGAAAAGTCATTTAATTTCATGGTGAAAAAGAGAGGTAAATTAGTATTTTAGACAACGCAAAAGTGGACCCACAACATAATAGGAGGGTTAATGTACACATTTCCATCTATCCAATTAGTTAGATTTGTGTCTGTGTCAGGACAGGTCTTGATGTAGAGATCATAGCTTTGTTAGACTGTGGGACAACTGGCTGGTTGCAGAGGGTCACTATGGGGAAAGACGTTTTTCTGGTGGCTGGAGGTTTTTGACCACATTTGACCTATCCTGCCCTCCCCATCTCCCTGGCAGAGAAAACATTGAACCACGGCTTCTTCAACTCACGTGTTTCTGGTCAGAGGACATGAAACATCTCTGTTCACACTGGGGGCACTGTTAAGACTTCTGTCCTGTGTGTGTCGTGTCCTCTCATGCTTTTTCAGGTGCCATGAGTGGAGAAATGTCTTTCCACACTGGGGGCAGTGGTAAGGCTTCTGTCCTGTGTGTGTCTTCTCATGCTGTTTTAGGTTTCTCGACCGGCTAAAATTCTTTCCACACTGGGAGCAATGGAAAGGCTTTTCTCCTGTGTGTGTCATCTCATGATCTTTTAGAGTACCTAACTGAGTAAAACTATTTCCACAGTAGGAGCAATGAAATGGCTTCTCTCCTGTGTGTATTCTCCAGTGTGATTTCAGGTTCCCCAACTGAGTAAAATTCTTTCCACACTGGAAACATTGGAAAGGCTTTTCTCCTGTGTGTGTCCTCTCATGCTCTTGTAAATTCCGAAATGTAATAAAACTCTTTCCACATTGGGAGCAGTGGTGTCGTCTTGCTGGTTTGGGGGTCTTTGCATCTGGTCTCTCTCCTGCATAACACAAACAGAAGATTATATTGAATACAAAGTCATGAAAGAAACATCACTGGTTTAATTACCAATGTCATGCCAGCTTAATTATTTCTTATAAACAGCTTCATTTTTCTTGTAACATGAATGTTTTGCAGCTCCTAATTAAAAAAACGATAATTAACTCTTCCAATAACTCTTGCTTTTATTTTGAAGATAAAGACAGTACCTGTGTTAATAAAGTCTCCCGACTCGTCCTCCTCCAATGTGACGGTTATTTCCCCCTCCTTAACTCCAAATACGTCATCCTCCTCTTCATTCACTGTAGCGTCCTCTTCTTTTACTGTGACATCCTCTTTCAGAGTAAAATCCTCTTTAACTCGGGACTGGTCATTCTCTTCCGCCCATCTAAAAGTATCAACCACTCCTTTGTTTACTGTGACATCCTCTTCTTCCTTCTCTTCTTTCACGACAATGTTCAGCCAAAGACCCCCTTTTTCCGTCCAGCAGGCCTCTTCCTTAACATTAGAGTAGTTTGCTGTGCTCATGTTGGGACTACATACGTAAAATATTGTAGGAAAAGATATCTAGCGACGAATGGTAAGACAATGCACTGCTACGTATGTTTTTTGCGGTGCATTGTTCTTTGCCAAATAAACAGCCGACTAAAACTAGCTTTGCTACAACGCAAATACAACATATGACAACGCCGTTAAAAATAGTTGAACGACACCGATGTCTTAAAACCCACACGAATGTAGTGACTGTCCAGCTGTGGTTGTTTATCGCTGAAGAAATGTCTGGTCCATTAGAATATACGTCAGTGGGACTATCGCACACAAGACTCATGTCGCCATCTGCTGACCAGGCAAGTATTAAATATAATTACATTTAGACGTACAAAGAGAATCATACGTAGGTACTAATTAACATTCATTGCAAACTCTACATAAACTACACATTTGCATTTACGGGTATTTTACATTAAATATAAGAAACGCCTTAAACAAAAATAACCTAGCTTGATTACATTAGACTTTAGACCACACAATTTGAACAACACAACTATTGGGAAGATTTTTAAGATTAGAATAAAAACATCACAATACATGAATGTAAGAATGTACAATTGTTTCATAACTAAATCAAATAACGAAGATCTACAATTCAAGATGTGCATCTAATCAACTGAGAACGGTGCATTTTCTTCACGCCTTATGATTTGTCTATCCACTATTTTCCTTCATTCACTCAACATTTTATATCCCTTTTCTTTTTTCGTAATGTTTAGCCAAAGACTTCTTCCCCGTGCAGCAGAAATCCTCCTCCACAGCCGGGTGAGCGCAGTTTTTAGATCTCATCGCCGGAATGTATGCTTAGCGTGACTTATTTGAAATTCAACACGCTAACTCATTTTAGTTATATAAAAAGCACAGAAGTAATCAAGTTTTTGTACAAAACATTTTATTAATTAGGTTAAAAAAATTCAGACAGGTTTTTGGTTGAGTGAGTGGGTGCAGTCAGCGCTGTAAACAAGAAAGTAGCACAAGATTAGCCAACACGAGCTGTCAGCTGATTACACTAGTAATACAAGATTACTTTCTACATTGCTCAAAAAAATTAAGGGAAAACTCAAATCTTGGGTTCCCAATGAACTGTGTCTATTAAAGATCAAAACGTTGTTTGTACATTGAGTAATTTGTTGAGAACAAAATGGCCTAATAACGGTCAATGGAAACCAAAAATAGCAAACCAACTGAGGTCATGATGTGACATAGTTCTCCTGACATCTTCTGGGCTTCTGATGGGATGGCAGAGGGTGTCCTGGGGGATCTCCTCCCAGACCTGGATCAGGGCGTCAGTGAGCTCCTAGACAGTCTGTGGTGCATAACTTCCCAAATGTTCTCAATTAGGTTCAGGTCTGGGGAACGTGAGGGTCAGTCAATAGCATCAATGCTTTCATGGTCCAGGAACTGCCTACACTCTGGCCACATGAGGCCCGGCATTGTCCTGCACCAGGAAGAACCCAGGGCCCACTACACCAGGAGGAACCCAGGGCCCACTACACCAGGAGGAACCCAGGGCCCACTACACCAGGAGGAACCCAGGGCCCACTACACCAGGAGGAACCCAGGGCCCACTACACCAGGAGGAACCCAGGGCCCACTACACCAGGAGGAACCCAGGGCCCACTGTACCATCGTTCAGTCTGAAGATGGGTCTGAGGATTTCATCCGGTACATAACAGCAGTCAGGAAACCGTTGGCTAGCATGTGGAGATCTGTGCAACCCTCCAAGGACATGCCTCCCCAGACCATCACTGACCCACCGCCAAACCAGTCATGCTGGATGATGTTGCAAGCAACATAACATTCACCACGGCATCTCCAGACTCTTTCACGTCTGTGCTCAGTGTGAACCTGTTTCATCTGTATAGAGAACAGGGTGCCAATGACCACCCTGCCAATTCTGGTGTTCTCTGGCATTTGCCAGATGAGCTGCACCGTACTGTGCTGTGGGCACAGGTCCCACTAGAGGATGTTGGGCCCTCATGCCACCCTCATGGAGTCTGGTTCTGACTGTTCGGTCAGAAACATGCACACCAGTAACTCACTGGAGGTCATTTTGTAGGACTCTGGCGGTGCTCCTCCTGTTCCTCCTCACACAAAGGAGGAGATACTAGTCCTGCTGGGTTGATGCCCTTCTACAGCTCTGTCCAGCACTCCTCATGTAAAGGCCCGTCTCCTGGTATCTCCTCCATGCTCTGACACTGTACTGGAAGACAAACCTTGTGATGGCATGTATAGATGCGCCATCCCGTAGGAGCTGGACTACCTGTGCAACCTGAACGGGCTGCAGGTACCGCCTCATGCTACCAGTAGTGACAAGGACCCTAGCCAAATGCAAAACTAGAGACAAATCAGTCAGGATGGATAAGGAGAGAGCAATTGTCTGTAGCCACCACCTGAAAAGCTATTCCCTTTTTGGGGGTTGTCTTGCTGTTGCCTCTCCAGGACACATGTTGTCACTTTCATTTGCACCCAAACAGGTGACACTGATTCACAATCTCTTATGCTTCCTAACCGGACAGATTGATTCCCTGACGTTTCATTGACTTGGTGTCATACTGTGATGATTAGGTGGTTCCTTCATTTTTTTGAGCAGTGTGTTATAAGCATCCATCAGTGGCGCTTCACATTTAATTACCATTAAGACAATATATGGTCCAATGAAGAGGCATGATGATGAGAAGCACCATAGTTGTTTATACAGATACAGTGAGTTATTTTGTAATAACTAGATAACACTGTAGACTCAAGCAGTGACTCGTTGTCAGAGCTGAATTCTCCAAGAATCATGGCGTAACTCTGGTCAACACACTGTCGTACTCTGGGAACTTTAAAGCAGTGAATCACTCCGACAGGTTCATGCATTTACCACATTCATAGCGTATGACTTCACCTTAAACTGTGACATTTTTAACCTAGCTATGTTCTGAACTACAGCAACAACTTCCTTAGCCTAGTTGAGAAAGTCTTTATAGGGAATAGGGCTCTACTAAAGTGCTTCTTTACATGCTTATTTTTGTCTCCTGATTCGGGAAAACACTTTCCTGGGAACACTGAAAAGGCTTTTTTCCTGTGTGTTTCCTCTCATGCTTATTCCGATCCCCTGATTGGGTAAAACTCTTTCCACAATGGGAACATTGGAACGGCTTCTCTCCAGTGTGTATTCTCTTATGTCTATTAAGCTCCCCTGATTGGGAAAAACTCTTTCCACACTGGGAGCACTGAAAAGGCTTTTCTCCTGTGTGTGTCCTCTCATGTTCTTTCAGATGCCATGGCTGTGAAAAGGTCTTTCCACACTGGGAACATTTAAAAGGCTTTTCTCCCGTGTGTGTTTTCTCATGCTCCTTCAAGCCCTTTAATCTCGTAAATCGCTTCCCACACTGGGAGCACTGGAAAGGTTTTTCTCCTGTATGTGTCCTCTCATGCTCTTTCAATCCGCTTGATTGAGAAAAACTTTTTTGACAAAGAGAGCAGTGGTAAGACTTCTCTCCTCTGTGCATTTTCTCATGTGACTTCAGATTTCCTAACTTGGAAAAAGTCTTTCCACACAGGGAGCAGTGGTAAGGCTTCTCTCCAGTGTGTTGTCTCATGTGTATCTTCAAGCTCCATAACTCGGTGAAACTCTTTCCACACTGAGCGCAGGGGTATGTCTTCCTCCATTCTGTGTGTAAACCTTCATGCCTATTCAGGGTACTTAACTGGGCAAAACTCTTTCCACACTGGGAACATCCAAATGGCTTTTCTCCTGTGTGTGTTCTCTCATGCTTTTTTAAGTTCTGTGGTCGTGAAAACTTTTTTTCACAATGAGAGCAGTTGTAAGGCTTTTCTCCTGTGTGTGTCCTCTCATGCTCTTTACGGTTCCTTAACTTAGTAAAACTCTTCCCACAGTGGGAGCAGCCATATGGTCTCGCCGGATTTGACGTCTCTGGGTCTGGTTCCACTGAAGGACTCTTCCAACTTTCAACTGTATGAAAGTCTGGTGACTCTTCTGCCAAAAGGAAACAAAATAAATTAGGTAAATACTTAACGTAAAGTAACAATGAATCCTGCTTAAAGGGGTGTGATTTCCATCATGCTTCAACGCGTAAACCACACATGCAGAGGTTCCCCGTTCACCCACTCTGTGTTTCACAGAGATTTGGCAGTTGGGAGCAAAAATCAAACCAAAATTGGTCTATTGGGGAAAAAAAATTGTGTTTCTTGGCCCAAGCAAGTCTCTCCTTATTGGTGCACTTCAGTAGTGGTTTATTTGGGCTGCAATCTGAGGTGCAGTGAATTGCCAGTTTCTTATGCCTACAGACAAACAACCCGCGTGCATTGGTGTGGGAAAGGACGTTTAGAATCCGTTCAGGGGGGCAGCGGCTTCTCCCCAGTCCGCTGCACACAGACTTCCTGTGGCTCAGGTTTTACATACAGGCGAATAAACAAACAAGAAATTACACTAGTTACAGCGCGATGGATTGATCCGATAGGCGGTGATAAAAATGCCATTTGTCGCTTGTTAGTTTCAACCAAGTGAAATGTGACGACAGAGCAAACATTTCTGCCGTGACATACCTGTCCCAGTGGCGGCTGCCAAGACAGACATACATGTACAGCCAAGACAAACATACGTGTACAGCCAAGACAGACATACGTGTACAGCCAAGACAAACATACGTGTACAGCCAAGACAGACATACGTGTACAGCCAAGACAGACATACGTGTACAGCCAAGACAGACATACGTGTACAGCCAAGACAGACATACGTGTACAGCCAAGACAGACATACGTGTACAGCCAAGACAGACATACGTGTACAGCCAAGACAGACATACGTGTACAGCCAAGACAGACATACATGTACAGCCAAGACAGACCATACATGTACAGCCAAGACAGACCATACATGTACAGCCAAGACAGACATACATGTACAGCCAAGATAGACATACATGTACAGCCAAGTAGCCATGTAGTGTCAAATCTTGGGTGAGAACCTCCTTCCCACAGCCAAGGCATTGGAAATGGGTCATGGATGGGTATTCCAGCATGACAATTACCCAAAACACACGGCCAAGGCAACAAAGGAGTGGCTCAAGAAGAAGCACGTTAAGGTCCTGGAGTGGCCTAGCCAGTCTCCAGACCATAATCCCATAGAAAACCTGTAAAGGGAGCTGAAAGATGAAGTTGTTATACGTCAGCCTCGAAACCTTAAAGACTGGTAGAAGATCTGCAAAGGAGTGGGACAAAACCCCTCCTGAGATCAAACCTGATGGCCAACTACAAGAAACATCTGACCTCTGAGATGCCAACCAGGGTTTGACCACCAAGTACTAAGTCATGTTTTACAGAGGGGTCTAATACTTATTTACATCATTAAATGCAAATCAATTTATAATTTCTTTGACATGCTTTTCTCTGAACTTTTTGTTTTTAATTCTGTATCTCACTGTTCAAATAAACCTGCCATTAAAATAAAACACTGATAATTTCTTTGTCTGTGGGCCAACATACAAAATCAGCAGGGGATCAAATAATTTTTCCCATCATTGCATCGACACAAATCTGCCTTTGTATCACTACACCTTAATAAAACGTTATAAAAAATTGTGTTTATAACTTAACAAAACAACGCCACGTACATTTGTTTTCCATCCCAGTATCCAAACACCAAATGTAGGCACTCGCGCACAATTGTGTCAGTAAGGGATATCAACAGACCAAATACACACCCCAGCAATGTGTGGCCCGGTTGGTAAGACAGTACTTACGGCTGATAGTCAGACCTGCACCCTCCTCTTCCTCTTTCAATCTGACGGTAATTCCTCCGTCCTCTAATTCAGAAACCGCATCCTCTTCATTTTCATAGTCCTCTTCCTTCATTGTAACATCCTCCTCTTTCACTGTAACTTCATCTTCTGTCTCCGTAACAGCGTCGTTCTCCACTTCTGTTTGTAAAGTAACTTCTTCCTCTTCATTTTCCTCTTTCACGACAATGTTCAGCCACAGACCGTCTTTCTCTGCCCAACAGACCTCTTCTTTATCAGCAGGTGAGTAGCTTTGTGTGTTCATGGTCGGGATGTTAGCAAGCTTGCTATCATTTAAGAATAAGGGTGGTGCTTACTTAACCATCGAGCTGGTCGGGAAAAAGTTATTTAATATACAATTCCATCGAATTACTATTCGATCTTAAAGAAGTGTGTTTGAAATACATTATTATATACACACTGACAATGTCTGAAGTGCTACGATTTGTTTGTTTTTGTCGGCTACCTAGCTAACTGAGGTCAGGCTGAGGTGGCTGTGTCCGGTCGGCTACATTATCGGTCACACTGGGAGAGTCGTCTCCACGATGCACATTGCCACCTACTGACTGGAGTGGGTAATGAGTGGAGCGGGTAATGACTGGAGCGGGTAATGAGTGGAGCGGGTAATGACTGGGTTATCTCTGAAACACAGAAGTCCATCTCTGGTAATTTGGTCAGCTGGTCTGTCCAAGGTAGATTGAGAGTGGGTAACGCTGTTGAGAAAATAAAAATATTCATAACTTTTACAGATTGAATGTAAATTACTTTAAAATTGTTAAGCTATGCGGGACATAGTTAGATGTGTCTATGTACAAGCTTGATACTTTAAGATCCCATAAGTATCAAGATTTTGTGATCATCAGAAAGACTAGAGACCCCTAATAAAACAGTAAGTCCTGAATGATGCTCAGTTAAGACATATGGAAGTAGTTCACATGATGACGTTCTTGGATGGTTTTATTGGTCATCAGCATGCAGTGCCTAATGTGACCACTATTCCCAGGGTTTAGTGACGGTCATTCAGTCAATGTGTAATCTGATGTCTGACAATGTAACGTCGATGTAACGTCGATGTAATGTCATTCAGTCAATGTGTAATCTGATGTCTGACAATATAACGTCGATGTAATGTCATTCAGTCAATGTGTAATCTGATGTCTGATAATGTAAGGTCAATGTAATGTCAGTGTAATGTCATTCAGTCAATGTGTGATCTGAAGACTGACAATGTAATGTCAGTGTAATGTCATTCAGTCAATGTGTAATCTGATGTCTGACAATATAACGTCAATGTAATGTCAGTCTAATGTAATTCAGTTAATGTGAAGTCTGACGATGTAATCCAACACTCGTCTGAAAACTGATGACCAATGTTGGTCAGCGTCTTGGTCACCTGTCCCAACACGCCCGGAGTGGCACATTCACAACGCTTAATGCTTCTTCAAGTGGAACAAACAACATTGGAAGTATCCTGCAGACAGGAAGTGAACAGATTATTTTAATATATAAACAACATCAAATGGCATCTTGGTTCAGTATGTTCATTACTTGTTGTTGAGGGGTATTTTCATCTCTGTATTTATCCAGTGGTTTCCTCTGGCATTCTTATAGTAAATACCTCCTAGCTTGCATGAACCTAGCAACATATAGGCTCTGTATTCCAGCACAGTGGTTATGAAATTATACCATGACCAAAGGGTGGAATTGCAGACGGTCATTTCTAAAACCAAATCACCACATCATACATTAAGAAAACAAAGAGAAAGAAGAGCCAAAGATCTCTGCACCTAAACCGGGGACACCATGCAGTTGCCAGTTATTATTGCTTTAATTAAATCTTATAATTTCTTATCACAAAACTTCATTCTTTCACCTCTAGTTTACAGAACTATATTTTCACATGAATTACATTAGTAAAATATAAAGCATATCATTTCATATAAATGTTTTATTTGGCAAGAATTAAAACTTAAACATGAACATGTTTTGATTCATTTTAATACCTTTCCATCAGTTTTCAAGATAAATCTAAATATTAGCTTTTTCTTAAGTGTGGGATGGAAAATGATTATATCTACACACACTTACATTTTCTAAAATATGATGTTCTCTCATGAAGTACAGCTTTTACATTGAAATGGATGCAACAACCAATGTCCAGAATCTTTTCACATTGAGAACACCAGTAAGAATTCTATCCTGTATGCATTCTCTGATGGTGTTTGAGGCTTTGTAACCAGCTCAACCTCTTTCCACACATGGTGCAGTGATAAGACTTTTTTCCTGAGTGTTCCTTCATGTGATTTCAAGTGTCCTAACTTGTAAAAACTCTTTCCACATAGGAAGCAGTTGTATGGCTTCTCTCCTGTGTGTGTTCTCGCATGCATTTTCAGGCTACTTAAACGGGTAAAGCTGTTTCCACACTTGGAGCAGCGGTAAGGCTTCTCACCAGTGTGCGTTCTCTCGTGTGACTTAAGGGTTACTAATTGGTTAAATCTCTTTCCACAATGGGCACAGTGGTTCTCTCCTGTATGTGTCCACTTATGGGTTTTTATACTCTATAAACGGGTAAAACTTTCCACACTGAGAGCATTGGTAAGACTTCTCTCCGGTGTGAGTTCTTTGATGCCTTTTAAGATTCCCTAACATGTTAAAACTCTTTCTATATTGAGAACAATTAAAAGGTTTTTTTCTCCAGTGTGTATTCTCTCATGCTCTTTCAAGGCATGTGACTTAACAAAACTTTTTCCACAGTGGAAAAAGTGGTGTGGTCTTGCTGGTTTTGGGGTCTCTGAGTATGGTTCCCCAGAAGGAATCTTCCCAGGATGACAGTCTACTCGCTCACCAAGAGTTTATGGAATAAAACAACTTTCACATTTCAAGAAAGGAATATGACACTTAAATTCAATAAATAACAATCTCTGGTCGAATATATCTTTACTACTGTCATATACAGATTCTGGAAAGTTTCCTAAATGGTATACATTTATTAGATACAATTCAACAATTGTCTGGTAAAGTAGCAATATGTAAAACATTTGCACTGAATTACAAGACCTTTTCCAAAATATATCTGCACATATGGTAGGATGATTGTCTTTCATAATACTTTTTCACCAATAAATTATTTTAGATGCTCATGTTCATGTAACCTAGATCAACACTCTCCTAAGGAACTCCCAGATCGATGAACTCCCAGTGTTGATGCAAGCACTCCCAGAACTCCTAGTGTTGATGCAAGCACTCCCAGAACTCCCAGTGTTGATGCAAGCACTCCTAGGACACCCAGTGTTGATGCAAGCACTCCCAGAACTCCCAGTGTTGATGCAAGCACTTATAGGACACCCAGTGTTGATGCAAGCACTCCCAGAACTCCCAGTGTTGATGCAAGCACTCCCAGAACTCCCAGTGTTGATGCTAGCACTCCTAGGACACCCAGTGTTGATGTATTCCTGAACAGGCACATGATTCACTAATCAAGGGCTACATGTCTAATCAGGTTGGGTCCCTAAGTAAAGGGGCGAATGCCACGGATATAATAGAAAAAAGTGCATTTTGTAGGCAATCATCTCCGTTTTGGTTAAATATATTTTAAATATAGATACATGTTATTTTTACAGCGGTTTGAAGTTGGTAAAAGTATCATGTCACCACTGCAACACTTCCAGTAGAATACACTTATTATTAATGTATTCAAATGGGAGTTTTATACACATTAAAAGAGAAAATATTGTTTTTGCAGCTATTGAGTATTAATCTCATTATTTCGGCTATTTGAAATAACAGGGCAATGGCAAAGCTTTGACAACACTGCTTTTAGTAGTGGACGCATGTCGGTTTAAAAACCAAACATTCTGCCACCACAACCAGAAGCTGGCCCAGAAGGGTTTATAAATCTAACCAATACTTTTGAAATGACAGAATATTAGATCAATCTACCTCAAAAAGTCCTCTAAGTTTGACTCAGCCTACTTACCGGGGTTAAGACCTCTGGTCTCCTTTTCCAATGTGACAGTCATCCCTTCTTCGTCCTTGACTCCAGAAAGGTTTTTCACAATGGCCACCTCACCCTTCTCTTCCTTCTCCTCTTTCACCACTATGTTCAGCCACAGGCCAACTTTCTCCGTCCATCAGACATCTTCCGCAGTGGACGAGAAGCTTACAGACGTCATGGTCAGAAACGTAAGACCAAGTGTTGAATAATTCAGCGTACAGTTCGCACATTAAAAACGTGAATGCAAAGAGGCAGTAATCTATACGACAGTGTTGTTGAAAACACAGCGACCTAAAGAGCTGAACGTTTTGCCTGTGATGACTAGATGTTAGCGAGGTGGCTGCCTTGCTCTTATTGTTGAAGAATTTTCCCGTCCACTAGATAATACGTCACATTGGCTCCGTTCAACGACGGGGAGGTTGAAATAGAACGTTATATTATTTACTGAAAGAAATGAAAATATAATTTATAAAATAATGTGATAGAAACATTTAATAGTTTAGTTTCAAGCACCGCGTTGGGTAACAGTGAATGGGGTTTCTCCATACAAACGGTGGTTTTATCAATGGGTATGAAAATTGGTTCTCGAAAGGCTAGCAAGTTAAAACATAAAACCATAACATTGTCAGGCCAGCACAGGTTAAGAAAACCTGTGTGGAGTCTGATTATGTTTGTAAGATGTTTATCTTGTTTTATGTTGAACTGAGGTCTTTATACTAGGCGTGCAAAGCATATAGTGTCTTCTCTAAATTATTGGGACAGTAAAAAAATTGGGGGACTGAAAAAAAATACCATTGAAACAAAGAACACTAAGGATGACTTGTTAATCCTGGTGTGAATATTGCTTAATTCCTCACTCTGGCACAATCAGTAATGGTTTAAGACAGATCAGAAGCACTCTTCAAACAATGATAGGCATGAATATGTCATTCATTCAACCCTCCTGCTGGCAGTAAAATATAGATTGTGGAGTTTACATCCAAACTTTCAAGTGAAGGCTAGAGTTAGGGTTGGGTAAAGGTTAGAGTTTGTTAAGCATTAAGGTAAGGGTTGGGTTAGGGTTGGGTAATGGTTAGGGTTGGGTTATGGTTGGGTAATGGTTAGGGTTGGGTTATGGTTAAGGTTGGGTTAGGGTTGGGTAATGGTTAGGGTTGGGTAATGGTTAGGTTTAGGGTTGGGTAATGATTAAGGTTGGGTAAGTCATGATTAAAGCTTGGGAAAAGCGCTGACCCTGGTCATAGGCCGATTTGGAGCATCCAGACAGTTTAAAGTTAAATCTCCATTGAGTAATATCAATCTATCAAATGTATTTTACATCAGAAGTATTCACAAAGTGCTTATACAGATGCTCTGCATAGAAACCCCAAAAGCAAGCAACAGGGGTTGATGCACACTGGCCTATATTTGTACCTTACGGGCAGATCTGCCTCTGTTACATGTTGATTAAAATGCCCAGTTCTTGAGGTAACTTGAAATTCTCCTTTCAAATGATCTGATAAATGCATGGATCCTTTAATGACCAGAGACATTCACTAATACATATAATTATTCAGGTCCAACCTCCTCATTCATTATTACATCTCATTATTCAAGTCCAACCTCCTCATTCATAATTACATCTAATTATTTAGGTCCAACCTCCTCATTCATTATTACATCTCATTATTTTGGTCCAACCTCCTCATTCACTATTACATCTCATTATTTTGGTCCAGCCTCCTCATTAATTATTACATCTCATTATTCAGGTCCAACCTCCCCATTCACTATTGCATCTAATTATTCAGGTCCAACCTCCTCATTCACTATTGCATCTAATTATTCAGGTCCAACCTCCTCATTCACTATTACATCTAATTATTTAGGTCCAACCTCCTCATTCATTATTACATCTCATAATTCAAGTATTTTTACACTGGGACCTCTGGTGAGGATTCTGTCAGTGGTGCATTCTTCTAACCTATGCCAAAAAGGTAATTAGGAAGTCAGTTTCTGGATTCATTTAACCAATGATACTAGAAAATGTATTTAAAATGCCTCATCTGCTTTGTGTTAGGCCACTGATTGTTAACAAAGTAGATGAAAACAGCTTTTTACCCAAACAGGTAGTGAGTGTTATTTTTATAATTGTGAATAGCCACTTAACGGTTCATGAACTTTATAAAACTCCTTCTCCTGCATGTTTTCTCTCATGCATTTTCAGGTTCACTAACCACCTAAAACTCTCACCACAGTAGGAGCAATTATGAGGCTTTTCTCCAGAGTGTAGTCTCTTATGGTCCTTCAGATTTGCTAACCGGGTAAACCTCTTTCTACACTGACAGCATTGGAAGGGCTTTTCTCCGGTGTGTGTCCTCTTATGTCGTTTCAGGTTTTCTAAAATACTAAAACATTTTCCACACTGGGAGCATTGAAATGGTTTCTCTCCTGTGTGTGTTCTCTCATGTGTTTTTAGTTCTTGTAACTGCAAAAATCCTCTACCACACTGCGAGCAGGCATGATGCTTCTCTCCTGTATGTCTTCTTTCATGGTCTTTCAGGTTTCCTACCTTGGTAAAATTCTTTCCACAATGGGAACATTGGAATGGTTTATCTCCTGTATGCATTCTCTCATGTGACTTCAGTTCACCTGAGGACAAAAAGCTCTTTCCACACTGAGAGCAAAGGTAAGGTTTCTCACCAGTGTGTATTTCTTTATGCTCTTTCAGGTAGTCTGAAAGAGTAAAACTTTTTCCACACTGAGAGCAGTGGTATGGCTTTTCACCAGAATGTGTCCTCTCATGCTTTTTCAGATACCTTACCTGGCTAAAACTCTTCCCACAAGGAGAGCAGACATAAGGCTTCTCTCCAGAGTGTATTCTCTTATGTTCTTTCAGGCTTCCAAACTGGGTAAAATTCTTCCCACACTGGCAGCACTGGTAAGGTTTTTCCCCTGTGTGCGTTATCTTATGTATTTTAAGTCCTGCTAACTGGGTAAAATATTTTCCACACTGTGATTTAAAAGGCTTTTCTCCTGTATGTGTCCGTTCATGCTCTTTTAGTTTAAAAAACTTGGCAAATCTCTTTTTGCACTGAGAACATTGGTGTTGTCTCTCTGGTTTGGCCTTTTCTGGGTCTGGGTCCCCTGAAGAACTCTTCCCACTTTCAGAGTTTGATCTGTCTCCTGCCAAAGACAAACAGCATTGAGAGACCTTCATTAAATGTTTTCCTATGTCCGATAAAACTGTGTTCTAATGAGGTTTAATCTGGACTACAGTACCAATCAAAACACAATCAAGGGAGGAGTAGGTGGTGTGGTGGTTCTGCAGCATCCGATCCAGTTTGGCTTAGTGGGACAATCAACGGGACTATGAACAAAAACATCTTCAGGCTGTGTAAGAGCTGTTTGACCAAGATGGTGGAGTACTGCATCACATGACCTCCACAATCACCCGACCTCATCCCAGTAGAGATGGTTTGGGATGGGTTGGGATGGTTTGGGATGGGTTGGGATGGGATGGGTTGGGTTGGGATGGGTTGGGATGGGTTGGGATGGGATGGCCCACAGAGTGAAGGAAACACTGCCAATAAGAGCACATTCATCAAAGGGCGGCGACATTGAAGAATGTATAATATAAATGGATTTGGATTTGTTTAACACTTTTTGATTACTACATGTTTACATGTGTGGTATTTCATAGTTCTGATGTCTTCACTATTATTCAACAATGTGGAAAATTGTGAAAATAAAGAAATACCCTTGAATGTGTCCAAAATTTTGACTGGTACTGTTGAAACACTATCATTCCACCATTTAAAAACAAAAACATGGTGACTGTCATAAACAAATAAAATAATGATGTTATTGTTTAACTTCATGTTGTACAACACTTACAGTTGGCAACTTACCTTAAGTGGAAAACTTAAATCATCATGGGAGGGATCTTTTACAACTAATCAGACTGATAAAAATACATTTATTGGGCCATGAACAGATTCTACAGGTCTGAAAACAGTTATCGACCAAACAACTAAGAACTATTAATAATTCTTTGTCTTATTTTGAGGTCTCAAGCTTATTTAACAAAATGCCAAACGAAACAGCACCTGAGAAAGTGGCAACCAATCACAATAAGCTAGATTGTTGATACAAAAAATATTTTTGCAAAAAGGTCGATCAAGTAGCAAATCTAATGTTGAATAAAATGGTTCAATGGTAGGCCTATATAGGCTACTTGCTTCAGCCTATTTACTGCAATTGTTGGCACCTGCTGTTTTGAATAGGTTATGAGAGTTGTATTGATTCACTGTTACACACTGATCCCTAATTCAAATAATTAAGACACAATAGCATAGATCCATGTGTCGAGAAACGACCAAAACACAGCATGTTTCATTCAGAGAACACATTACCATTTTGTAGCCATGCTGTTACAAAACAAAAAGCTAAGTGGCGCACTGTGGTTTGAATTTCTGGCCTGTTTTCTCTCAGTTTGTGAGTGTTGGGTGGAACCAAACTCTGCAATACAGTAATACAGTTAAAAATAAGAGGAATATACCAATTACCTCCACTGGCAGTAAATGCAAGTTGTCTCATGTCCTTATTTTTTTAATATATTTATTTCCAAATGAATTAATGAATGTTTTTAAAATGTTGACATTCACCTGATTATGGTAAATTAGGTTGCACTATAATGTAGATTAAATGGAGAAAAAAACCTCAGACCTCTCTTTACACCTTATCCCATAGGTTATATTGCAACAGTACCATGTCTCTTGGACCATTTAAAAACATTTCAGATGACATGTAATACTGATATACATTTTAGTAGAAAGGTATCAGCAATATGAATGTCTATAGTCAGACTGTAGTGTCCATAATGGGCCAATCAACCCCTCTGAAACAATAATGGATAAAATATATATTTACTCGTCTTCAGCCAAGCCTTTTGTTTAAATTAGACGTTGTGCTGTAAAATATTTTACCAGGCTTTTTCAATTTGCATGAATTTCATGACGGCAACTCAGAATGTGACTCTGTAGTGTGTGTGGATCCATGTGCCTGTATTCACTGCCAACAATGTCTGGGCTCCTGATGAGATGGTGGATGGTGTCCTGGGGGATCTCCTCCCAGACCTGGATCAGGGCCTCCATGAGCTCCTGGACAGTCTGCTACTTGGCTGCCTCGGAGGCAGAAATACATAACGTCCCAGAGGTTCTCAACTGGATTCAGGTCTGGAGAACGTGAACTTTATCTCCCCCTCCTTCAGTCCAAAAACTGATCATTCTGTTTTTTCACAATATCTGTTTATTCTTTCACTGTAAAAGCCTCACCCGCTATGCTTTTATTTGACGTCACGTCCTCCTCTTTTTCTTTCATGACAATGTTCAGCCACACATCTTTCTCTGTCCAGCAGACCTTCTCTTTCACAGAATGGAGGACATTCACTGAACTCATGGGGGTTATTTCAGACCTCCTCTTTCACAGAAGAGAGGACATTCACAACTCATGGGGGTTATTTCAGACCTCCTCTTTCACAGAAGGGAGGACATTCACTAAACTCATGGGGGTTATTTCAGACCTCCTCTTTCACAGAAGGGAGGACATTCATTGAACCCATGGGGGTTATTTCAGACCTCTTTCACAGAAGGGAGGATATTCATTGAACTCATGGGGGTTATTTCTGAAAGTGGTTTTGGTGAAAACTTCCGTTCAGTGTTTCTCTGAGTCAGTTTCTACCATAGATATAAAGATGTTCGGTTATCTATGGAACATTATCTACAGGATCATAGCATACTCCGTGAAACTAACCGTTTTTATCGAAACATCCCTGTGCTGATCTGGGGATGCTTCAGCAAGGCTGGGATTTGGAAGATTTGTCTTTATGACGGACGCATGAATCAAGCCAAGTACAAGATTTTCCTGGAAGAAAACCTGCTTCCTTCTGCTCTGACCATGTTCTCCAACTCTGAGAATAGTTTTTTCCAGCAGGAAAATGGTCCATGCCACACAGGCAGGTCAATCAAGGTGTGGATGGAGGACCACCAGATCAAGACCCTGTCATGGCCAGCCCATCTCCAGACCTGAAATCACTTGAAACCTCTGGAATTTGATCAACAGGAAGATGGATGATCACAAACCATCAAACAGAGCTGAGATACTTCAATTTTTGAGCCAGGGGTGGCATAAAGTAACCCAAGACTAATGTGAGACTGATGGAGAACATGCAAAGCTGTGATTAAAAATCAGGGTTATTCCACCAAATATTGATTTCTGAACTCTTCCTAACTTAAAACATTAGTATTTTGATTTTGAAAAATGTATATTAATTTGTTTTCTTTGCATTATTTGAGGTCTGAAACTTTGCATATCTTTGGGGGTTATTTTGACCAGTTGTTATTTTCTAAACAAAAAAATACTCAAAGTGAAAATATTTTTATTTGGAATTTGGGAGTAATGTTGTCAGTCAATTATAGAATAAAGCAAAAACCAAACACATACCTAAATAGTAAAAGCAGAGAAACTGATAATTTTGCAGTGGTCTCTTCATTTTTTCCAGGGCTGTACATTATCTGTACATATTACTTATAACAACAATAAGATTATTAGATTATGAACAATAACATAACTGTCTGAAATCAATAACAGAATTTGATGAGAACAAAATTATGCAGCAAAAATTATTTCTTTAAAATAGAGAAGACTTCAATCCGGTGTAACAGATAGTCAACCATTTTCCTCCAAACAATTATATTCCTGCTGTCTCACTGTAAATGCTGGAGATTGAATTGAAACTAAAGAATGAACAGGTGGTAATTGGTCACTTGTACAAAATTATCTAACATACAAAATAATTAAAACAAATGAAACACAAAGTTAAAAATAATAAATGTTGGAATACAAAACAACAAAATAATGTGTTGGCGAGAGCAAACAGCTCACAAATACTGGTGACTGAACTCTTAATGGGTTCATTCTGAGATTATAGAACAGAGAATTCTGAAGTTGTATCATTAGAATAACAGGCTACTCCATCTGATACACCAGTGATGGGCTGTTGGGTTGTTTTTAAACACAAAACTGACTAGTAAAGCTGGTACTCCTCACACTCTTACTCCGTCTCCTGGACTGCTGACTCCTCTCCAGGCCCGGCTTCAGTTCTGGAGTCAAGAGGGACCATCTCCATCACATTGGTACTGACATTAAGATCCATGTTTCTCACCCTGTTCACTGTCTTCTGCCCCCTGGTGGACTGGAGAGATACAACACCAAGAGTTACACATCTATGGAACTCTGTCTTCCCCTCTCATCCCCAACCTCTCTCTCTTTTCCCCAACCTCTCTCTTTTCCTCAACATCTCTCTTTCCCCCAACATCTCTCTCTTTCCCCCAACCTCTCTCTCTTTCCCCCAACCTCTCTTTCCCCCAAACTCTCTCCCCTAACTCTCTCTTTTTCTCTGTCTCTGTCAAGAAAAAACATTCACAACATTACATAAACCCAAAGATACATACAAATTTACCGGCCTATCAAATTAATGCAGTCTGTCATTAAACAAAACATTGAGGATTAGGAGAAAATTGAACCTCAACAAGAAATCTGAATATTCAGTAGAAACATTTAGTTGACATGACTAGTCACATCTAAACAAAAGTCTTTACGTTGTAGTTCAGGCAGGAGGTGATGATGACTGTCAGCAGAATGAGGAACACTATGACGTGTCTGATGATGAAGGTTGGAAGAGGAGAGGCTGGAAACAGAAACACCTTTCATGAGAGGACTGATCATCATCACATAGATCTGTAGGAAAACTGGCAATGATGAAGATAGAAGTCTGGTTCATGTTCAGTTACCCGTGATGGTGAGGAAGAGGAGCTGACCCTCAGAGGAGAAGTTATGAGAGAAAACATAAATATTATAACCACAGCTGTAGTTCCCTTGGTGGGAATCGTCTGCAGCAGGGAAGATGAAGACAGCAGAGTGATTGACAGCTGGTTGGGTCTGGGTCTGGGTTCTGTTGGAGCTGGTGAACGTGAGGAGGAAGGAACATCCTGGGTACTGTGGCTGAATGGAGCAGGTGATGGTGAATTCAGAGCCCCTGAACATCTCAGGTTCCTGGTGGCTCCTGGAGACCCCTCCCATTGAGTTAGTCAGGTAGATATCAGGCTGGACCAGGAGATCTGCAACAATAAAAGACAATAAAACATCTTCAACAAGTTTCCTATAGATGACAATAACGTCATAATATTACAGTGCTAGCTGACCCCCTCAGAAAGTACATGGGTACTAGACCACTTAAATGTTTATATCAGGCTTAAAGAGGACATCTGGCTCAAGAAAGAAAAAAACATAAATACTTAACTACTTTCCTAACTTAAATAAAAAAACACTGGTATGTAACAGCGCTAACAAGTGGTGATATTCGCTGAGTTAAAAACTATACAAAATGAAGTATTCTGGACAGTGTTGATTGTATTTGATTCCTAATGAACTGAGGGATATATAATCTTAACAGACATCATGAAAAGTGCAGAGAACTTTGTTGGAATTGTAAAAATCTGAAGTATGTAATGACGATGTTTTGTTATTACCTGAGCAGATTACTGTGAAAAAACGGGGTACAAACATCCAAGTTTCACATTCTCTCAGTCCAGCCTCATACCCTTTACAGTACAAACTAATCCCTCTGGTGTTATTTACAGGTACTACTGAAACACTGGAGCCACAACCCAACTGTCTACATACAACTCTAGCTATACGTTCCCTAAACATGTCGCTGTCATGAGTTCCCACAATCCTCCACTCTTCCTGGTAGTACAACTCAACTCCACCAGCACAGCGACTGGGTTCTCCCACCAGCCTCACATCATCAGGCTCTGAGGAATCAAGATACAATTTGAGAACACACCTATATTTCCTTTCATGTTATTTACTGCAGATCAGAAACAATGTTTATAGACTGACAGACTGTTTCTTACCTGAGCAGCTGAGTCCCACAGTTTTACCAGGGAGACAGGTGTTGTTTTTTCTGTCTGAGGTGTCACAGTCCAGAAGACGCGTCTCATTGCCTTTACACTGGAACTCTTTATCCCAGGTCTGACCCACACCTTCTCCATAGAGCCCCCCCTGTAGAGCTACAGGAGCCCCACTGCCCAGCTCTCTACAGACCACCTCTGCATCCTGCTGGTCAAAGTCAGCTTCACACACTGAGACCCAGGACTGACTGGACTTCACCTCCACTCTCCCAGAACAGAGACCAGCTCCACCCCTTAGCTTTACTGACTCTGGAGAAGTGTTGGTTGAACAATCAGTCAGTTTTGTTGATTATAATGTCAACAATGAAATGCACATTTGGTAAATTAAATATTGTAGTTTGTTCATTTTGATAACTGAAAAAGGTAGATAAGGGGTTTTAGTGTCTCAGGATAAGGAATGAGAATTATACAATTAGGTGACATGGATAAGTAAAACACTGTACATGAGGGCATTATAATAAACATTTAAAACTGATGAAGTGTGTAGAGTTTACGTAGAATTTCTGATTGTTCATTCACTTCAGGCTGAAGTAATATAATATTGCATTCAGTCAAAATTCAGCCCCAATATAGCAATCAGCCAAAATATTATAGTATATATAACTATCAATAATATATATTGGCTGAATGCAATATTGGTTAGGTATGCCCTATTGGGGCAGAAGGGTTTGGTTGTGGTGGGATGAGGGTTTGGTATTACCAGTCTACCCCCATAAACCTCCTCCTATAATCCAACAGTATTACCAGTCTACCCCCATACACCTCCTCCTATAATGTAGCAGTATTACCAGTCTACCCCCATACACCTCCTCCTATAATGTAGCAGTCTTACCAGTCTACCCCATACACCTCCTCCTATAATGTAGCAGTATTACCAGTCTACCCCCATACACCTCCTATAATGTAGCAGTATTACCAGTCTACCCCATCCACCTCCTCCTATAATCTAGCAGTATTACCAGTCTACCCCATGCACCTCCTCCTATAATCCAACAGTATTACCAGTCTACCCCATACACCTCCTCCTATAATCCAACAGTATTACCAGTCTACCCCCATAAACCTCCTCCTATAATCCAACAGTATTACCAGTCTACCCCCATAAACCTCCTCCTATTATCCAACAGTATTACCAGTCTACCCCCATACACCTCCTCCTATAATCCAACAGTATTACCAGTCTACCCCATCCACCTCTTTTTTTAATCCAACAGCATTACCAGTCTACCCCCATACACCTCCTTCTATATTCCAACAGCATTACCAGTCTACCCCCATACACCTCCTTCTATATTCCAACAGTATTAGTAGCATCTTACCTGAACAGTTCACATGATAATAACGTCCACCTTTACAGATACTGTGTATTCTAATCATACACTTTCTGAGAATATAAATTTCTCTAGGGCAATTATACATTATGACGCTTCTTCTGTCTGGAGACGAAGGTGTAGTAAATAGTGTGAGAACATTCCCACAGTCCAGCTCTGCACACACTTGATTAGCATCTATCATATGCCACCCTGTGTACCTCAAATCTTCCCTAAAACACACAGCTAACCACTGTCCATTATAAAGGATTTCCACTGTCCCAGAACAGGAACTGGTCCCATTCACCAGTCTTAAAGAGTAATCCACTGTAAACAGTAGAGAGGAAACACAGTGGTGAGGACAGATAATGACAGTGTTTCTGTTATTCTTACAGCTGTAATACTATTAGTAATACTATAAAGGTATTAGTAGTACTATAAATACAGTACTGGTTAATGTACTTCAGTATGGAATGCATGGGCCTGTTCAGTTCTCCTTGTGGGATAATAAAGTTGATCAATATTCAACTGCTACAATCACTGTAGATTTATACTCTACTAACCTGGTGGGTCAACACTTTGACTCTGGAGATCTGAGGAGAACGAGAGAGACAGAGGAGAGAGCAGAGAGATAGGGAAAGGGGGAGGGAAAGAAAGAACGAGATGGAAAAAAGTCAATGTCAACATGAACTTACACTTCAGGAAGTGATAGTGTATATTAGCTTTGTTATTAGAGTGGTTTGAATCTTGAACGCTGCTTCATCTAAGAGGTGTTCTGAGGAAGGACGCATTTCAGAGTGCCTCCACATAACGCTTAGCCATGGTATATTGGTAATATACCACAAACCCCTGAGATCACTCATTGCTCTTAACTGATTAATGCATTCAGATCAGTACAAAGTGATGTCATACCTGTGGTGTGTATGGACCTACAGTGGGCAGAACAGGTATTTGATACACTGCTGAATTTTCTGGTTTTCCTCCTTACAAAGCATGTAGAGGTCTGTAATTATTACCATAGGTACACTTCAACTGTGAGAGATGGGATCTAAAACATGAATCCAGAAAATCACATTGTATGATTTTTAAACAATTTATTTGCATTGTATTGCATGACATAAGTATCTGTTTACCTACCAACCAGTAAGAATTCTGACTCTCATTGACATGTTACTTTCTCTTTAAAAAGCCCTCCTGTTCTCCACTCATTACCTGTATTAACTGCAACTGTTCGAACTTGTTACCTGTATAAAATACACCTGTCCACACACTCAATCAAACAGACTCCAACCTCTCCTCAATGGCCAAGACCAGAGTGCTGTGTAAAGACATCAGGGATAAAATTGTAGACCTGCACAAGGCTGGGATGGGCTACAAGACAATAGGCAAGCAGCTTGGTGACAAGGCCACAACTGTTGGCACAATTATTAGAAAATGGAAGAAGTTCAAGATGATGGTCAATCTCCCTCGGTCTGGGGCTCCATGCAAGATCTCACCTCATGTGGCATCAATGATCATGAGCCCTATTTCAGCATAGATCACTGGGAAAGGAAGGACTGGCCAACTGACAAAGTAGGAGGGACTGGCCAACTGACAAAGTAGGAGGGATCAGCCCAGAACTACACGGCAGGACCTGGTCAATCACCTGAAGAGAGCTGGGACCACAGTCTCAAAGAAAACCATTAGTAACACACTACGGCGTCATGGATTAAAATACTGCAGCACACGCAAGGTCCCCCTACTCAAGCCAGCGCATGTCCAGGCCCGTCTGAAGGTTGACAATGACCATCTGGATGATCCAGAGGAGGAATGGGAGAAGGTCATGTGGTCTGATGAGACAAAAATTTAGCTTTTTGGTCTAAACTCCACTCGCAGTGTTTGGAGGAAGAAGAAGGATGAGAACACCATCCCATCCGTGAAGCATGGAGGTGGAATCATCATTCTTTGGGGATGCTTTTCTGCAAAGCGGACAGGATGACTGCACCGTATTGAGGGAAGGATAGATGGGGCCATGTATCGCGAGATCTTGGCCAACAACCTCCTTCCCTCAGTAAGAGCATTGAAGATGGGTCGTGGCTGAGTCTTCCAGCATGACAACGACCCGAAACACACAGCCAGGGCAACTAAGGAGTTGCTCCATAAGAAGCATCTCAAGGTCCTGGAGTGGCCTAGCCAGTCTCCAGACCTGAACCCGATAGAAAACCTTTGGGAGCTGAAAATCTGTATTGCCCTGCAAAAGCCCCAAAACCTGAAGGATCTGGAGAAGGTCTGTATGGAGGAGTGGGCCAAAATCCCTGCAGCAGTGTGTGCAAACCTGGTCAAGAAGTACAGGACATGTATGATCTCTGTAATTGCAAACAACGGTTTCTGTACCAAATATTAAATTCTGCTATTCTGATGTATCAAATACATGTCATGCAATTAAATGCTAATTAATTACTTAAAAATCATATAATGTGAATATTCTGGATTTTTGTTTTAGATTCAGTCTCTCACAGTTGAAGTGTACCCATTACAGAAAATACAGACCTTTACATGCTTTGTAAGTAGGAAAACCTGCAAAATCAGCAGTGCATTCAGGATACAAACCATCCTGTTTATAAGACATATTACGGATGTGTAGCTTTGGATGGGGCAAATTGGATACTGATTTGGTGTTTTTAATGTGTTGGCCAAGATGAGGTGGACCTTCTGATGACACAATTATAATATCTGGGTAATTGTATGGGCCCAGATCACTTGTCCATTATAAAATCTGGGTAATAGTTTGGGCCCAGACCACATGTCCATTATAATATCTGGGTAATTGTTTGGGCTAGGAACACATGTCCATTATTATATCTGGGTAAATCTATGGGCCCAGACCACATGTCCATTACAAAATCTGGGTAATTGTATGGGCCCAGACCACATGTCCATTATAAAATCTGGGTAATTGTATGGGCCCAGATCACATGTCCATTATAATATCTGGGTAATTGTATGGGCCCAGACCACATGGCCATTATAATATCTGGGTAATTGCTTTGGCCCAGATCACATGTCCATTATAATTTCTGGGTAATTGT
>JACXGJ010008232.1:0-27862 GCA_016801105.1 Esox niger | reverse complement strand
TCTCTCTCTGCCGCGCTCTCTCTCTGCCGCGCTCTCTCTCTGCCGCGCTCTCTCTCTGCCGCGCTCTCTCTCTGCCGCGCTCTCTCTCTGCCGCGCTCTCTCTCTGCCGCGCTCTCTCTCTGCCGCGCTCTCTCTCTGCCGCGCTCTCTCTCTGCCGCGCTCTCTCTCTGCCGCGCTCTCTCTCTGCCGCGCTCTCTCTGTGCCGCGCTCTCTCTGTGCCGCGCTCTCTCTCTGCCGCGCTCTGCCTCTCTCTTCCTCTCTCTTTCTCTGCCGCGCTCTGCCTCTCTCTTTCTCTCTCTTTCTCTCTCTTTCTCTCTCTTTCTCTCTCTTTCTCTCTCTTTCTCTCTCTTTCTCTCTCTTTCTCTCTCTTTCTCTCTCTTTCTCTCTCTTTCTCTCTCTCTGTGTGTGTGTGTGTGTCTCTCTCTCTCTCTCTCTCTGTGTGTGTCTCTGTCCAGGGAGAAGAAGAAGGAGCAGGAGCGGGAAGAGCTCTGGAAGAAGCTGGATGAGCTGAAGGTGAGCGACGCAGCGACCCTGGTACAGAACAACAGCCATGGCCTGCAGAATGCTGCCCAGAACAACAACAACAACAACAATCACAATGACAACCAGGAGAAGAGCACTTCAGTGTCCGCTGCAGCTGACCATGGAGACCCTGTTGTCACCGTGGAAACCACTGAGAGCATCGAGGACGTCACAAGTGCCAAATGACACAGGACTTCACACTGAACTCTGTAACGGTTTTGAGGCCGTCTGAGAACTGTCAGGGAGAGGGAGGAAATGGTAACAGCAAACAAAAAAAAGATAAACCTCATCAGTATGTTGATTCTATATACAGTAAAACTACTTCAGATGCCAGCAATTCTCCTTTGGCAAAAAAAAAACGTATATTTCAACTTAAGACTATTTTTGGATGTTACAATGTGGCCACAGTATATTGGTAAACCTCTTTTTTTTTTGTCTGATCAAAGAATTTATCCTTTAACATTTAGTTTCTTAACTGAGAAAATATTTCTTTTGTGATATTCAGTGTAAAAATATGGGACAGGGGAGAAAATAATGACTTGAAAATAAAGTTTTTGATTGTGCTGCACTTAGAGAAGCTAAATGGCTATTTTAAGATTTGTCTATTTTGTATGTGGTCTCCTCACTACTGCCAACCTGTGGGTGCAACTGTTAGGGAAATGGGGGCGGGGTCAAGCTTTAGGGGGTGGGCTTTGGATGCAGGAGTGTATTCGTAGTCTCTCATGAGCGAATGTCACTATCATGAGGTCCTGTGTTTTCAGGTGTGTGATATTTTTTTATCTGAATACGTGAAGCTTAATGTTATAACGGTTATTGCATCCAATTCAAGACCTGCAGACCCAAAACCTATTTACAGTAAGTATTTGAAATGAGCTTAGTTTAGAGGAAGAAACAATAACAGGCACCGATACTCCATAACATATTTTTCCAGTCTAAATAGAGATTTAATTAATGAATGGATAAAAAGATTTAGAATGATAAACTAAATGACCCATATATTTTTTCCAGTGATGATTTGTCAAACCAGGTGGGAGCAGATTCAGGATGGTGATTTCTGCCAATTTAAATGTGGCTGGATGCAGTCGGTGTATGTGTGTGTATGTTTGGCGTTCGGCAGTTTGCTTCAAGGTCAGTGTCCTCTATTTGTAGGTCCAGTCTGTTCTGATGCCTTTCTGTCAGAGTATTCCATTCCAATCTCTGTTACATACAACTGTGTGGGGATCCCTGTTTTGTAATGAAAGATCTTATCTAGGTTTTGAACACCATCAAAATAAAGTCTACCTTATGTTTCTACTCAAACACTACAGTGGTATGACTCTTTATTTTATCACAGGTAGCAGCAACATTTTGTCCCTCGATGGTGCCAAAGTCAAAAATGTATCTTCTGTGAAAGGGGAGTGTTTTTTTAGAATCATAGTGAAAGTAAAATGTTGGTCTTTATTCAATCAAACCTGAAAATGCACAAAACCATAAATGTTCTCTTTGCCATCGAGGTGGGGTTACTCCAATATTTAGTGACATATGGGCGTCTCCCATGCTAAAGGCTGATCATCTAGGCCCATTGCTTTCCAGCACAGGTTTCACATTATGTTCCCTGTAAGATATAAAATTCCACACAGACAATCTACAAAAAAAATATTTTTCAAGTTGTTTTTGGACAATGTTTTATTTATTTTTATTGGGTATGTTAGGCCCTGTTATGGCAAAACAAGTAATCAAGAGATGTTTGCCTCCTGCATTTTGTGGTTTTTGGCCACTGGTTGAAAGTGGTGCTGTTGAGCCAAAACCAGGTCCCAAAAATGGTGGCTTATGTCAGGTGTATTAAATACTTCTGACCCTGTAATCATCTATCAACATTGAAAATACAGAATACATAAATTAAAAACAGTTGATCTTAAATGAGGCCAAAAATAAAGCCTCCATGCCAAAGGGTTATTTAGATATCTTGTCCCATTTTGGGCTTGATGTGTAATATCTATATTGAGAATTACAATCATGCTCTGGTTGTTTTTGGCTCTTGTTGAAGAGGTAGGGCTTCAGATTTTTTCTGGAAATTGGCAGGCATTCTACTGTCAGGCTAAAATGAAAAAATGTGCATAAGTTTTGTGTACCATGATGGTCAGAAATGTGTTATTAGTCTACAAAAATACATACCAGGAGTTATAAAACATTGCAGCTCGCTGCGATTGGACCTGGATCATGGCTGAATCTCCCTTCACTTGAAGCTGCTCCCGTCACTGTAACATGAGGTAAGTCCATCTCACGCTTCTGCTGTGGGACAACTTTAGTAAAGATGCATAAGGATTGTCACCCCATTCTATTGGCCCTGTGTTCATGTCCACTATGACACATTTCAATCAACCCACCCAGCCTTCATAGGAGGCTATGACACATTCCCCTCCCCCATGGCACATTTTCCACCCATGACTGACAAACCTGAGTGGCATGTCAAGACCACATTCTCTGTCTGTCAAGAAGTTAGGATTCTTATGCTCTTTTAGTATTTGTCTAGTTGGTTTTCTCAACGAGAAAGCCCCCCCCCCTCTAATGTCAACAATAATAACTGAGTACTTCCATATCTGTGAAGTGCAACCAGGATTTGGTATGTGCTAAGCTGCTATTTTAATCAGCTTTTTATCTTTATGTAGATGTGCTTTGTGGCTTATGACTTGGCTTTCTATTGTGTTGGTGTGTAGCCCTGACTTATCCACAAAGATAATGGACTGTGGTTTGGAGGGGTGACGTTGATCAGAACCTTATTGGTGTTTTGCAGATACATTATTTGAACTTCCCCCTTTTTATTGCCCGGTGACATGCTCCCCTTGACATTGCTTGCATTTCAGTGCAGTGTGTTGCCAGGTGCCTGGATGCCCCACAGTTCCTATAACGTGCACATGCCCCGCCCATTCCCCTCCCCCCTGGGTTAAGGTATGCCACCCATGACTGACAAACCTGACTGGCAAGTGAAGACCACATTCTCTGTCTGTTTAGAAGTTAGGAATCATTTGCTCTTTTAGTATTTGTCAAGCAGGTTTTCTCACTGAGAAAGCCCCCAACTCAATGTCAAAGATAATGTAAGTGATGGGAAACCGAAGCTTCTGAGCCTTCTTTCAAACGAAACTGAGAAATTGTTGGTTCTCTCGAGGCTTTTGCACTCTCTAGTGATGTGAGCCGATGGGTCGAGAGTAAATATCACATGTTTCATATTTATAGATACGCCCTTTTCCAAACTACTCTACACAAAACTTGGCCTAGTACACGCGTACACGTGTATGTTTCAAAACGGGTTTCTATGCGTTTTGTCCTTTGCTCTACACGGAAACTGCCTTTTGAAAAACTCCTTCCAGTGTGATGTTCGAGAACTCCGTTTTCAGTTGACAGGTAAAACGGAGTTTGGGCTTGTAACGTCAGTGTGCGCCGTTATCTCCGTTGTTTGCATAAGGTGATTTTGTGCATTGCCTGAAAATAGGGCGGGGTTTTATCTTGCTTATAGGACTTTTTACATGTTTACACATAAATATTTTGGGAGTTTTCATGGACTGAGATTTTTTTAAACCGTGGTTATCTGGACGGGATTTTTCTAAGAACCAAGTGGGAAAAAAACAGTTAAAATACCCATATACGTGTGAACTAGGCTTAAGTGTCACAGTGGTTGGGCTGTGGTGATCCGTGGGCGTGTGACGTATTGTTTTTGTCTTTTCATGTTTCCTTTTTTAAAAGGTTTTCTCTGAGACTGTGGTCCCAGCTCTCTTCGGGTCATTTACCAGGTCCTGCTGTGTAGTTCTGGGCTGATCCCTCACCTTCCTCATGATCATTGATGCCCCACGAGGTGAGATCTTGCACGGAGCCCCAGACTGAGGGAGATAGAACGTCATCTTGAATTTCTTCCATTTTCTAATAATTGCGCCAACAGTTGTTGCCTTCATACCAAACTGCTTGCCAATCGTCCTGCAGCCCATCCCAGCCTTGTGCTGGTCTAAAATGTTATCCCTAATGTATTTACACAGCTCTCTGGTCTTGGCCATTGTGGAGAGGTTGGAGTCTGATTGAGTGTGTGGACAGGTTTCTTTTATACAGGTAACTCGTTGGTAGGTGGTCAAATGTCATGCAATAAAATGCACATTAATTATTTAAAAATCATACAATGTGATTTTCAGGATTTTTGTTTTAGATTCCTTCTCTCACATTTGAAGTGTACCTATGACCTTCAGCCTCCTGAAGAAGTACAGGCGCTACTTTGCCTTTTTACCAGGGCTGAGGTGTTGAGGGTCCAGGAGAAGTCCTTGGAAATGCGGACACTAAGGAATTTGAAGCTGGAAACGGTCCACCTCAGTGAAATCAATGAGAACTTGAGAGCCTTTAGATTTACTGTAATCCCCAATGACGAACAAAAATGGCTCCGCAGTCACTACGTAGCTATGTAGAATGTGTACCATGCTTGCCAAAATACCCCCCCCCCCCAAATTCAGGGATACTTCATAATCAGTATGGTAGCTCATGTTGACCACCTTAGTGTACCCTTAAAAGTATTAGACTCTTGTCACAATTTTAAGCAAGATGATTGGCCTCGCCAAAATGTCCCAGTGCCCCCACATTGCTTCAAATGGTGACTACAGTCATTATTCAGTGGCACTACTGAGTTTGGCAGGCAAGAATATGGTATTATCCTATATTTAACTCTATAGTTGCAATAGAAACAATTTATAAATATAATTACAGAGCAATGATGGCTGAATTATTATCCTTGTATTTTAGAAAACACTAGTTGATTATGAAATGTGAGATACGACTGATTTTGTCAACGACTTGTTTACAGTAATAAACTTGGAACAAAAAGCCACACTTAAAACTGGAGACAGTGCCTTCCAAGCGATCAAACTGCCTTAAAAAATCGAACGAAACGAGCCTAACGTGTTCATCGATTGCTGCCTTTATGTACACAGTTAAATTAAAGCTTTTTGATACTAAGATCAGTGAAATATGTATGCTTAACTATTCTCTCTTCAAGCAAATCGCAGCAACGAAGAGGGGGGTGGGATTTCGGCACAACACCGGCTTCCGCAAGGCTTTGTTCCGTCCTCTACGCAGTCATACTTCACCCGGAGCATTTCAGAAGTCGAGCGCTGCGAGGCAGCAATATAGGCGAGATCACGAGATTAACAAACAACAATAAACTACAACAATTTGCCTGTCCGACGTTGACTTCGTGTTGTTTTGTATGTTTTCCTTGATTTTGGGGGCACTACCATACAGTGATTCTCTAGTTCCAGACTTAAAAAGATTTACGCACGTATCAACAGGTTAAAATCAGACAGTCTATGCTTGAATGCATACATTCGGCCTTCCTGAAACGCATCTGAGTCATATGTAATTATTTCTTCCTATAGCAAATACTATCCCCACAGATCCATTCCTTTGTAATTCCACGTAATGGAACATTTTAATGGCCTTTCAGGATGCATAAATGCTATATGGCTCTATACAAGTAGGCTACTTTTTAAAATCATATAATCCTATTATCAGTTAGCCTATTAGGTTGGTATTCATTTTCTGTACTCATGCCTAGATTTTACCAGGCGCTTCTGCGGCGCGTTTCGTGGTGCGTTTCAGAAGCGTCGCTGAAGCGGCTCTCCGCTCTGCTTCATAACAGATAGGCGCCTTGTCTATTTTTGGCGGATGCTGTGTCCAAGCCGCACAGTTCAACTACAAAAAGTGAGTAATCTAATAAAACTGAGTACAAATGCATGCTTGCTGAATACATTTATATGAATAGCAAATAGAAATAAAAATCTCAAGATTTTTTTTTAACCACAAATAAATCTGCTAATTGATTTTTACGTGGCTCTGGTACCTACGCTTCCGCAGAATGCATGCAAATCACAATCGATCGTTTTAGTCGATAGAATAGGACGAATTGACTTGACGAACTGATAAGTAAATAGCAATGAATAAAACATTTGTACATGGAAACAGTAAGGAATACACGTTGTATTTGTATTAACTACGAATACAAAACGGATACGCAATGAAGTATATGCGCACCCACACGCCAATACAAACATTTGAGTGTGTCTAAACAATCTAGTTCTCGGCACTCTTCATGGATGAAAGGAGAAAACACACATCCTATCAGGTTGGGTGAATGAAGCTTGCGATGTTCATGTTATGCTAATTACAAAGCATGAGTAGACTGACATGAACATGTGATCCAATTCCAAGCGTAAGCGATTTGTTTTTGCTGCCTAATAAATGTAGAGACGGAGTCTTAAGACTCGAAGTTTTGGTCTGGTGATGTTAACTGAAAATGCTCGACCTGAACTCGTCCGCGCGCACAGATGTGGAGCAGAGCCCGACAGTCTCTGATTTCTCCTCCAAACTCGCGCCCGGTGCTGACATAGGCGTGGGGTTTACTATACTCTCCGTGGGTAAGTTGGACTTTTATAATAGGCATACCTCTCACCTCGGATCATCCAAAAATATATAATAGTAAATAAACAAGGTAATGTTGGTCTCTATTTGATGTGGACATAGCACATGTTGATTTCTTTCTAGTTTAGTGACTATGGTTGTTCCTATGCGTAACGTAATAGCCTCAACGTTTTTAATATGTAAGACGAAGTACACTTTTATTTGAAATAGTTAAGTTAATTATACTTAGTCAGATTTTTTTCATGTTTTGGAGACATTATTAATATGTAATAACAACAATTTAATATTGTTAAATTGGTTGTGTGCCGTGGTATAACAGGACACGCTGTTTAATGAAATATCTATTGTTTTTTATGTGGTCATGAACACTATTGCATCATGCACTTTCTCTCATCAGAGGCGTTGTGGACTTTCTTAGATTATTCAACAAGGGTATGATATTTGGTTTGTCAACACCCTCAGAAATTGTTGTATGGTTAAAAATAAGTCATATTTTATTTTTTTAATAAGTGGGACACATCTTCCTTTTTTCCTCATATCAGATTCGTCATATTCCTCAAATCAGACACCAATTGTGCTGCCAGGCCAACTTCTTGTCACGTGTGCATGAATTGACAATGACCAATGGAGTTGTTAGGACATCACATCTTGTTCAAATCTGGGAACCATTGTAGGCTAATGTTTCTTAGTTTCATCATCCTTTTTTGTGTCTATGTCAGAGGTGTTGGTTTTCCCCTCTATTTTAATGTACGAAATCCTCTTTGTAGATGTCAAAGTTAATTTGTGCGGTTAATTTGTGTTTACAGTACAACCTCATTTCAGTATTGCACACACTAATCATGGGTTATTGCTCAGAGTCTATATTTACTGACCATGCGTCCTTGCCTGAAAAAGTTTATATTTCAGTAAACCCTCTATCTCTCTCTTATCATTGACTTGTTACTTAATGGTTCCCTGACGAACAACTTATTGTATTTCCTCAGAGCCCTGCAGAGGTATGTCTCACACCTTTCCTGTGCAGTCTAACTATGGACAGAACATCCAGTGTCGGCTCTAGCCTTTAGGTGGCCCTAAGCAAACTGTGATTTGAGGCCCCCTATTGGCCGGGGCCCCGTAGTGGTCAGGGGCCCTAAGCGACTGCTTATGTTTCTTATGCCTAGAACCTTCCCTGAGCAAACTCCGGCCTTTTCTCCTCAACCCAGGGGATCCTTTGCTATAGCGTCATCAAATTACCTCAGCTCCAGAGGGCGATTTACACAAGTTTACCAAATAATCTAGCAGCGCAAAAGATCCTACTATATATAGACATTTGGACATAGTTTGAAAGGAAATGACAGACGTATGGCTCTCCATGGATTACCTCCCTGTCCTCCCTCTCCCTATCTCTCCCTCTCCACCCCAGTGCTCCTGTCCATTCTAGGCAATGGCCTGGTGCTGGTCATCTCCTACCGGCGAAGGAAGAGGATCGTAGGCCCAGAGCTCCTCAGCGTCAACCTCGCCCTGGTGGACTTCCTGTCCTGCGTCTTCATGTACCCCCTGTCCATTCTGTCGTCATTTAACCACGCCTGGCTGGGGAACCATGTCACGTGCACATACTACGGCCTGGGCTGCTATGTCTTTGGCCTGTGTGGCATGTTCACCATCGCCGCCATCAGTGTGATCCGCTACGTGAAGACGTGCTACAGCCTGGTCTATGGTGAGGACAGTGGGTTTCACTACAACTGTGGAGTCGATTCGTCAAACTCTGGGAAACGGTTGCATTTTTGAGATGCAAAAAACCCTGAAATGAATTGTAACAAACACAAATACTTGGTGAATAGAATACAATATTAATTATGCAGAATACACCTGATACATTCAAAAATAGTGATAAAAGTGAACCGAACGAATATGATAAGTGGTTCAAATATTGTTTAAACCATATGACATCCATAAGGTGCCTTAATTGGATCCCATTACCAAAGCAATAACCAAAACCATAACACACTTTCAAAAATTATTAGGTAAAGTTGGATATTGGCCTAAAGTAGACACTGGTCAACAACTTGAACCCACAAACATAATGAATGATACATTTATGTTGATAACCAAGTGGTGGGTGACTTTTCCCTGGCAGTGGTCTGGCTGGACAGCTCCAACATCCGGCTGCTTTGCTGCGGCACGTGGCTGGTCGCAGCAGCGTGGTCCTCATTGCCGTTGTTCGGTTGGGGGGAGTATGTCCCGGAGCCGTACGGCCTCTCCTGCACGGTGGCCTGGCGCAGTTACCACAACTCCTTCAAGGATGCCTTCTACGTCATCTGCTCCTTCGCGTTGTTCACCCTGGTGCCCATCCTGCTCACTGTGTTGTCTCAGATACACATCCTCTATCGGTTGTATCGCTTCAGCCGCAGCCTGTCAGCCCGGGGAGCCCGGACCAAACTGCGCCGCGCCGAGAGAAATCTCTCCTTGGTGAGTAGGGTGTGCTTTCATGACCCGTTTAAAGGGTGTTAGCATCTGGCTCTTTAGATAATGGACCCAAGTGATAATGGACCCAAGTCATGGCGAGAAGCGTTCCTTGATGTTTATTCACAAAATATAGGACGTCTTTCCTAGATGTTCAGCCTTCTTTCCATCTCTCTCTTCTTGTGCTTCCCCAAATGTCATATTTATATTAGACCAAACCTTCAGCACATCCCCTCCACATCTGTCTGTCTTCCAATCTCATATGTGTATTCTATATCCTAACCTTATATGGCCCGGTATTGTGTCCCCTCTTGAGTTCTTAGCTACACCCACAAACTTATTGGGTTGTCAGGGCCCCCTCAATAATTGATACCAGCTCTTTGCTATATTATACCTCATATAGCACAAGATAGTTTCAGTTTAAAGTTTTATCAAATGCACCAAACAACACAACGTCATCCTGCACAATGAAACTCTTGTGACCTGGTACCCAACAACTATGCAGTGAAAATAAACAAGAAAAATATAGGCAAAAAATATAGCCAAACAAAAAATAAAGCTATTATATTTATAGTGAGGGGGAAAGTATTTGATCCCCGCTGATTTTGTACATTTGCCCACTGACAAAGAAATGGTAGAGACAGAATAACAAGAAAAAAATCCAGAAATAATTTTAGAAATGTATTTGCATTTTAATGCATTTTAGTATTTAAACCCTCTGCAAAACATGCCTTAGTCCTTGGTGGCAAAACCCTTGTTGGCATCAGAGAGGTCAGGCGTTGTAGTTGGCCACCAGGTTTGCACACATCTCAGGAGGGGTTTTGTCCCAATCCTCTTTGTAGATCTTCTCCCACCTAAATTTGACGGTACATGGTCCCATCCATCGTCCCTTTGATGCGGTGAAGTTGTCCTATCCTCTTTGCAGAAAAACACAGCCAAAGCATAATGTTTCCACCATGTTTGACGGTGGGGATGGTGTTCTTGGCGTCATAGGCAGCATTCCTCCTCCTCCAAACATGGCGAGTTGAAATTATTCCAAAGGGCTCGATTTTGGTCTCATCTGACCACAACACTTTCACCCAGTTCTCCTCTGAATCATTCAGATGTTCATTGGCAAACTTCAGATGGGCCTGTACATATGCTTTCTTGAGACGGGGGACCTTGCAGGCGCTGCAGGATTTCAGTCATTCATGGCGTTGTGTGTAACCAATAGTTTTCTTGGTGAGATCTTGCATGGAGCACCAGACTGAGGGAGATTGACAGTTATTTTGTGTTTCTTCCATTTATATCGCACCAACTGTTGCCACCTTCTCACCAAGCTACATGCCGATAGTCTTGTAGCCCATTCCAGCCTTGTGTAGGTCTACAATCTTGTCCCTGACAATCCTTGTACAGCTCTTTGGGTTTTGGCCTTGGTGGAGAGTTTGGAATCTGGTTGATTGATTGCTTCTGTGGACAGGTGTTTTTTATACAGGAAACAAGCTGAGATTAGGAGCATTTCCTTTAAGAGTGTGCTCCTAATATCAGCTCGTTGCCTGTATAAAAGACACCGGGGAGACAGATTTTTTTCTGATTGAGATGGAATCAAATATATATTTCCCTCATCAAAATGCAAATCAATTTATTAAAACACCTACCATTAAAATTACAGACTGATCATTTCATTGTCAGTGGGCAAATGTACAATACCAGCATTGGATCAAATACTTTTCTCCCCTCGCTGTATATACCTGTACACTAGCAGCAGTTTAAAAAGATTGCTGTAAACTGGCAGCTATCTAGGTAGTAGTATTGAACATTATAGATATGACAAGCATGCCAATAATATGCATAACAATGTAATTTGGTATAATGGAAGAAAAAAATATATACAGTAAAAATACAGCAAAAAAAGTAAGCAATAATGTACATAGCGCTGTACACTAGCAGCAGTTTGGAAGAGGGCTGTAAAACAGCAATGTTGGGACTAGTATTGAATATGGCAAGTATGCAGTATTATGAGTGTAATATATGAGTGTAAAATGCTTATGAATGGTACATGCAAAGGAATATTCTAACGCCCATTAAAAGTACCTGATGGATATCAAAGAATCTGGAATGTTCATGTGTGATCAGTAAGCCAGCAGGACTTACACACGAGTATGGTACCACAGGATCCAGCCAGGTTTCCATGAACTCTAGCACACAGCAGTTCACAATGTCCCGTTGAAAGTTAATCCGTACACGTAGTATGTCCATTTTATTGTCCCGGGATTGAACATTTGCGGGTAAAATGCTCCATATGGGCGGATTGCAGTATCTCGTCTGAGATCTTCATAGGACACTGGCACGTTTGCCCCTCCCCTTTCCCCTCCGTCGGCTAATTGGCAAACAGATTGGCAGGAAAACAAATGAATCGCAGCAGTCGCACCAGTGAGTAGTGTAAACGTATATGTTCAATGAAGAACGTATATCCATACCTGCTTGTGGATCATACTGTATGCATGCACAGCATGAACAAATATAAAAACAATAATGAGCTAAAAACTACCTGTTGAATGCCGAGCCATTGTCAGAGCGACATCTCTCTGTGGTACACTTGAAGTGTTTCCACTTGTCCTGGATAGCGAAGTACCACTCCTCGATGTGTAAAATTATAAAACTAAAATACACCAGCATTATCAGGAAAAGACACGCTTTCTCACAAAGGGATCAGCTAGTTTTTTGGGAAGTGTGTCCATTAAGGCTGTATGTTGAACACGATCACCTGCATGAGATCTCCTTCTATCTGAAGCGCCGCGCCCTTAGAAAACAAATCATCACTCCCCGTTTCGAAGACCAAACAGGAAGTGATAAATGGTTGTAGCAGACGGGAGTGATAACCGATTGTAACAGAAAAGAGCATTCCAGGATTGTGATTAGTGATGATGTGTCTGAGACAGGGTGACGCGTCACTTAGACAACTGTGTGTTTGATGTAATAATTGTGAATTAATGTTTGAATTATCAGAGTACATGTACATCAGTATGCATGTATATTGTATTATTGGCAATCTAGGTAAAGCCCTGTGTCTATGTCCAAATACTTTTGGACTGCACTGTATTGTCTCATGTCACGAGGTTGACCCAAATTGATCTCAATTCCAACCAATGGTTCATTGATTACATAATAGAGGCGTAGAGGAATTGGATATGGAGTGCAAATAGTGTTAAGTTCACTAGGTATCTCAAAAAGCCTTTCTGTTTTCTGCCACTCCTTTCAGATGTTCTTCTGCATCAGCTCTGGCTTTGTAATGGCCTGGGCACCATATGCTGTGGTCTCGTTCCTCTTCATCTTTCACAAGGGGAACAGGTACATGGCACCCGAGGGCTTTGTGTTCCCCGCCCTTTTCGCCAAAAGCTCCCACATCTACAACCCCTTTATCTACTTCTACTTCAACAAGGCCTTCCGGCAAGATCTGCGGCGTCTCCTTCATGCCCTCTGCCGCCGCTTGGGGAGGAACCGTGTTCGGATCGGACCTGACATGGGCCCGAGGCCACACGCCATTCAGATCGAGCTGCGGGAACAGAACACCCAGGGGAGGAACAGTGACAGTAAGAACCCGGAGGGCAACCCTCTTCACCACGCCCGCGGGTTCTCCTGCCTGGTGTCCAACATCAGAGTGACCCCCTCGGCTGCGGACCGTAGAATGATCACTTAAATCCCTCACCGGTTAACACTGATTGGGTTGACAAGGAGGGGCAATTGGACTCGTTGAAACCACTCTGGGATTCGTTGGAATTTGAGGCGGTTCTACTTCGGCTAATTCCCAAACCACCCCAACCTCTCAACTAATTCCCAAACCCCCCCAACCTCTCAACTAATTCCCAAACCCCCCCGACCTCTCGGCCCTCTATATATATGCATGTTCACCCGAGTGTTCCGGCGTTAAAGGAGGACAAAGGGTTGAGTTTGTAGAGGCTAGTGAGACCCCCTGATAGCCACTTGAACTGAGTCGGCATCAATCACCCTGAAATTAAAGCTGACAGTCTGTGATTACAACCCTGTCTTCAGGCTATCATTGCAGAGCCATAACTACAGAACTTGTGTCACTGTCCAAAAACCTCATGGACTGCACTGTATTGTTTAATGTTAGAGGGCTAGTAGTTAACACAAACGGACCTTAATCCCAACTCCTTGCCGGCCATGGTACTTCTTCTCCCAGTTGTTTAGCAGACCCTGTAACATAGCGTTAAGTACCAGAGCAGTTAGGACTTCATTGCACTACGGTTGTACAGTTGTATAGTTATTATTATTGCTGCAAGTTTTTGTATTGTGTTATTATTTATTGATTGTGTATCTTCTTTATATTTCAATTATAATTATTGTTACTTTTTAAACATTTAACTGCACTGTTGGGAGTAGGAAATCCAAGCATTTCATTGCCATAACTTGTTTATGACAAATAACCTTTGAACTTTGAACTGAACTTGATCTTGACAAACCGTCATGCTCATGGATGGAACAACCAACACCTCAATCTGCTGCTCTCGAATTCGATCTTGTACAACGCAAATGACCACATTTTTAAAAATATTTCTTTGTAGGTTTCATTAATTTTGTTATATTTGTTTAATCTATTCATGTAAAGAACTTGTTATTTAATAAAATCCTGTAATTATTACCTTACTGTTTCCACCGTACGTCGTGTGGATCGGTGTCTCCCGACCCTGGTTCTGAGGAGCTGAGGGGTACGCGAGCCAACTCAACATCCAACCTCAGATCCAAGTGGGGCGCGTGGGAATAGCGGGCGTCTGTTACGGTCCAGTTGTTTCAGGAACCGCTAGTTAGCGTGCAGCGTTTGGTCTGACGGTTTGAATGTCGGCAGCGCTGCTGTAACAACCATTCTTCTGTTTTATATTGTGTTTTTCTATATATTTTCTTGCAGCTGTTTATTTAGCCGTTCTTTCATTGTGTTTTGTATGATGCTTTGGTGGGGGGGAGGGGGACGGTGTGTGAGGGTGATGTATTATGTACTGTTGTTGATGTTTATAAGTATTTAGCCAAAACATCTGTTATCTTCATTATTTAATGTACATTTCAGTAAGATAGGTTTATATTATGTGCATTTTTTTAAAACATGTACATAATGTTTAACTTGGGGAATGGCTTAGAGTATGGGATTATAAAATGGGGCTTGAGACATCTATTTTGTGGATAGTCATGTCCTTGCATAGGCACATTACCCCTTTAAGCTAAATGCCCCTTCTGGGGTTTATAATTTACAGCCATATGACTGAGAGTGGTGGTTTGTATGTTAATGTTTCTGAAATGTTATTAAATTCTGTTTTGTCTTCTGCTGCTGTTCATACCAAATCTCTCAACCAGTGCATCGATTACTGTCAGTGACTCATTAAATTATTGAATAGATACTGTGCTTGCAAACTGTTTTTGTTCAGAGGGTATATTACCTTGGGACACCAGAGGGCGATACTCATCTAACAGCATTTCGGAAGAAATGAAATAATGACATGCTACGGCACGCTTCTAGCCTTAACGTAGATGAAGCTAGACACAATATTGGACTCCTAGCTTCTCCTAGTTTTGTATTCATAATAATAGTGCCTCACTAAAAGTGACGAAAATTGTTAATAGTCATTTGAAACATATTTTTCTACTTGATATTAGTAAGCAATGTTTAAGTGATGTTTAGTAAATATACATTACCATTGCATTTCAGGGGAATGATGGGCTGATGCATTCTGGGTAGTTTGAAGGCGTTTGATGGCACCAGGAGTGAGCCAAGTCCACACAGAGTTACAGTAGTACAGATCTGACATAACAAAATGCCTGGACAAGAAGCAGCGCCACTTCTTGTGTGATAATTCATGAACCTGCAGAAGTGACTCACTGTAATGATGTTTGTGGAGAACATCTGGGTGCTGTCCAGGATCACACCAACGCTCCTTTAGTCTGGGAAGAAAATGCCATTGACCTATCAACTTTAACTGGGAGGTCTTGTAGCAGCCAGGCTCCTCCCAGGGAGGACTCTGCCTGGTCCTGGTTGAGCTTAATGTGGAGGGGGAAAGGAGAAACACAGTCCATACTATGACAGGAGACAATGTGTTAATAAGACAGTGGGTCTTAAAGTGGGTCTAGAACCAAGCTCGATGTGACACCAATAATAAGCACATGTGGTGCAGACAGGAGTCCTCTCACCGCTGTTTGGTTGAAGCAAACTGCCACGCTTTCATATAATTATCATTGAGTTCTGCATGTGTTTGTATTGCTCCTGTTGTAGTTTTTAGTTTTCTGTCGTTATCACTATTATTCCTTTTGTTGTTGTTATTGTGCCTGTTGTTGTTGTTGTTATCATTTCTGTGATACTTATTGGGGTTTCAGCAGTTCACTGGTGAAAACCTAGTGTGTTTGTTCCAGGTCATTTTTCTGTTTGTTGTTTTTGGTTTTCTTATTTATTGTGTTATTATTAATTAGTATTTATTCATTATTATTATTATTGATTGAAAATTTGTATTTTGGTGTCATTGTTCGTCTTTATGTTGTTGTTATTATTGTTCCCTTGATTATTATAGTTCCTATTGTTGTTATTGTTCCTGTTGTTGTTGTTGTTGTTAGGTGATTCAAGGAAAGGCTACGTAACAGTACTGTAACCTAACTCATATAACACTGCTTGTTTAAAGCAGCTTTGATCAAGCCATGACCCCCCCTAAAACGGATAGGACTATAGAGGCCAATACAGCGATTGATATTTTGTTTTCTGTTGTGTTTGTCTGATAAAGCGAGGTTAGCTTGTGATGATGTAGAACCACATTTACATGGTTTTAAATGGGAAATGTGTCATTGGCATATCACACCAAAGAAATTACTTCAGGGAATTTCAAAAACCATAATTAATCGTAAAGATCAAATTGCTGATATGTCATTCCAACACACAGTCACATTAGAGATATTCATCTGATTCCAGTCCTCTCTCACTGTCTGTATAATGATCATCATGGTAATTATTTTCATTACACTGAAGCTCCATTCCTGTCGGACTTGTCGGCGAAGGCAGTGTGACAGGGTTGAATCTCTTTAAACCTTTTGATTGTAATTCAACACCATTCAGAAGTGTGATTTCTGTGAAAGTGGCTCAATAGGAAAGCATAATTGATATGTAACCTCTTGGCTTTGCATTGTGTGCCATGCTGTTTCCCATTTCATACTTTTCTTCTTCCTCCAGTTATAGATTAAATGTTTGTGTAGTGGCTAGATTCCACAGGGACATTTAAAGGGGCAATCTGCGATTGTCGCCACCGATGATTCGACATGTGAATGATATATTGATTCAACAACAGATTAATAATTCATTGATCATGATATTAATTCCACTGTTGTACCCCATCTGAACCCAGAATTCTAATCTTGATATCAGGGAGTCGATTCCTTGACTGGCAAAGATGGAGGATCTATTAGGATCTATTGTATTTCCTGCCAGGCTGGCCCTATCCTGAGGTGTCCTTATAAAAGACATTTGACTGAAAGTTTTTTCCGTTTTATTTGAAGAATTTACTTGTTTTGATGGCAATTTTTCTCTTCATCTGTATCATGTCGATGTTCCCCACACGTGTATCATGTCGATGTTCCCTACATGTGTATTGTATTGTATTGTATGTGTATTGTATGTTCACTATATGTGTATCATATCGATGTTCCACGTGTGTCATGTTGCTGGAACTAAATGGTCGGTGAAACCAAAGTTTATGTAATCAAACATGACAGTCAACACAACAACCACTTTCCACATTCTAACTGAAGGACATCACAGTTGTGAGATACAATTGAAACCAATTCATTCCAGAGAGTATGGTGTATTCAGTTTCCATGGCTCTCAATGCTGGATGTTTCCTTCCTTCTGGGCATCACTCTGGACCAGAGAATAATACGATGTGGGTTAAAGGTGAGGAACCCTTTGTTGGGTTTGAAGAACCTGTATATTTCAAGTTTTCAGGGCCGTCCTATTGTCAGAGGCGAGGAAAAACATTATTTTAATGTCCCTTCCTGGCATAACTGAACAGAAAACAATAAAAGGTGCGGAAAATCCAGTGCAAACAGAAAAACAAAAAATTTACCACAACTGAAAGCAAAACCTGAGCAACAGAAAGGGTCCCCAACCAAAGACAACAATGTGCAACTGCCTCTGATTGGGGAAAAACAGAAAACAAGTGCACAGAGATACCTGGGGGCAACCCACAGTCAGGTCCTGGCTGGGGATCAGGTCCTGGCTGGGGATCAGGTCCTGGCTGGACCTGACAAGTATCTTAGGCCCAGCTTCCATTGACACTGAAAACCAAATTTGGGAACCTCATTGTTTGATCGGAGGTTTTCAGATGTGATGGTGCACATTGAGGTAAAACAATGTTTTCTGTAAAATCACTCTCTGACACAGAAGCGTGAGATCTGAATGGTATGTGCACAGTAGAACAGTGGTTACAAATGATGTGAGCGATAACATATTTGTCCAAGTGAGTCCCTGGCTGTGTGTGTGTGTGTGTGTGTGTGTGTGTGTTTGTTCCCCCTCTTTTCTGAGGTATTGTTATGCCTGGTCATCACTGCGCTGCCACCCTCGTTGGCCTAGAAACAGGATGAGGACTTTGAGGGGGCAAAGTAATTACTGCCGGAACCCTGTGTCAGTGGAGCGGGATAGATGGAAGGATGATGGAGGATGATGGGTGGGATGATCGTAACCCCGTTTCCTCTTTTGTACTGTAGGCCTCAATTGTTCTAAGCCCTCATTAGTGACCGGCTGAAGAAGCCAGTCAGGAGTCCAACTTCCAGTCCTCTGCACTTCGCTCCAAACAGAGTAGCTGGGGACACGGAACGGGACACGGATCGAGACACAGACCGGGACACAGATAGACATGGAAACTTCAAGAACAAGGACATTGGAAGATCTTGGGATAGCAGCGATGAGAAGGGGAAGCTATGATGAAGCTGAGGCTTTAGGACTCCGTCCTGTAAGTACTAACAAACTGTAGTAATAGTCTTTGAAATGTGTCCTGTAAGTACTAACCAACTATAATAATAGTCTTTGAACAGTGTTCTGTGAGTTCTATCCATCTGTATTAATAGTCATTGAACTGTGTTCTGTGAGTTCTGTCCATCTGTAGTAATAGTCATTGAACTTTGTTCTGTGAGTTCTATCCATCTGTATTAATAGTCATTGAACTGTGTTCTGTGAGTTCTATCCATCTGTATTAATAGTCATTGAACTGTGTTCTGTGAGTTCTGTCCATCTGTAGTAATAGTCATTGAACTGTGTTCTGTGAGTTCTATCCATCTGTATTAATAGTCATTGAACTGTGTTCTGTGAGTTCTATCCATCTGTAGTAATAGTCATTGAACTGTGTTCTGTGAGTTCTATCCATCTGTATTAATATTCATTGAACTGTGTTCTGTGAGTTCTATCCATCTGTAGTAATAGTCATTGAACTGTGTTCTGTGAGTTCTGTCCATCTGTAGTAATAGTCATTGAACTGTGTTCTGTGAGTTCTATCCATCTGTAGCAATAGTCTTTGAACAGTGTTCTGTGAGTTCTATCCAGATGAAATTATATTGTCACCATGTGATGACTATGTACATAAATTTCAAAAGCAGACAGTTTGTTAAAAGTTTGATCCTGCATGATTGTCTGAACACTGAATTAAAAAAAGCATAAATACGTTACAGACACTTGAAGATTGTTGATAATATTCATCATTATTGTATTTTTTTAAACCTTTTTTTTTGTTACTGTTAATTCCAAATGTATGTGGATAGTGTATATTTCTGCAGACTGGGAACTTAAACCAATTTTAGGGAACATTTTAGAAGTGACAGCATGTTTTGTACATTGCCTTGCCCCGTTTTAGGGTATGGAATATTTTTTTATTTCTTGCACGCAATGATTGATTGAAGTCTGAGACGCACAGACATCCTCTGACGCTGGACATTGTTCCTGGTCATGCTCTGCCAGGATTGTATGTGTTTATAGCTTTACTACTTGTTTGTTTCCCTGCTTGTTTGTCTCAATTTCTGTCTTCTGCAAGTGAAAATGATACTAATTCAAATTCAGACTGGGTGATTGACTTGATCAGGATGTGATCACTGAAAAGTGTCTTGATATCTATGGCAATGTGTTTGAGATGTTGTCAAATGGATTCAAATGTTGTCAAATGGATTTACAGGCGTGTATCCAATTATACTCAAGATGTTTCTGTACACTTCAGCATTTACAGTCATCATGATCAATTACATCATCAATGAAGTGTCAGTTCCAGTGGCATCCAAAACATAACGCCCCTCCACCCGTCTTATTTAACGCCCCTCCACCCGTCTTATTCAACGCCCCTCCACCCGTCTTATTTAACACCCCTCCACCCGTCTTATTTAACGCCCCTCCACCCGTCTTATTTAACACCCCTCAACCCGTCTTATTTAACGCCCCTCCACCCGTCTTATTTAACGCCCCTCCACCCGTCTTATTTAACGCCCCTCCACCCGTCTTATTTAACACCCCTCCACCCGTCTTATTTAACGCCCCTCCACCCGTCTTATTTAACGCCCCTCAACCCGTTTTATTTAACGCCCCTCCACCCTGTCTCTGGTACAGTTTTGTCCTATCTATCCACAATACCTTTTTCCCCCAGAATTCTGCAGGCTATTTTAGGTACTTTTTGGGGCATCCTGTTTTCACCACTAAGGTTGTAGCAGATGCATCTACGCCTACATCCTGTAGACTGTTACTGATCTGTGGGATACTTGTTTTCTTCTTTATTATGGTGAGCATTCTTGGGTCCATTGCTTAAACAACATGTGCTTTCTTTCTTGTTGGTCTTCTTGTTCTTCTTCATCTTAATGTATCAAACAATTGATCTACTGATCAATTATTCCGATTGGTTTCACTCATGATGGCCAGCCGGACTTGCTTTGACACATTTCTGGACTTCATATGTAGGACACCAGCAACAGACTCCAAATGCAAATGTGATGTCAAGAATATTGACTGAACACTGACAGTTATCTTCCACATGTACTAAGGCTGCAAACAAAGCCACAAATAGAAACAGCTGTGGAGTCAATTGTCCAAATACTTTCGGCACCCAAAAACGGGTGATAGTTTGCCGATTTACTCCATTATCATTGAATCATTTCGAATGCGAAGCGCTGGAATACAGAGGCCGAATCAACAAAGACTGTATCAATGTCCACATACTTATAAGTTGTCAAGACCACCAGGCCCTGCGACAAACGAAGCATGTGGTGACCGAGAACACGTTAATGGGTCGCCGTGACCCGTAACCCGTGACCCGTGACCCGTACTGGTCCCAACGCGCTTTATGAGAATGCAGCTCCTGGGCCTCTGACGAAGGTGGGTCATGCTAGGCCCCTAATATGTGGGCCAACGTGGACCTTTCCTGTGGGCCCGTGTGCCAGCTGGCCGCCGGGTCATTCAGGCCTGGCTGGGAAACAGGGCACGTCTCAAGTGCCGGGAGCTGGGGGTGGATGGACAGAGGGGTGGCTTGTTGGATTTCCTGGTCTTGGGGTTCAGAGTTTACTTCCAGCCTATAACTTCTCATGGACACTGTCTATTGAGCATTGTTTTTTTCCTTTCTGCTCAATCAGCCTTTCACCCAGTTTGTGTGAGATACGCTGGTGGAGAACATGTGAGACGCTAGATGGTTAATAGCATATCACACCCTTTCAGCAAGATTTTATTTCCTGTGTGATTTTGTTGGATCAAGATAACATTATTTTTGTTGTCTTATTAGACACAGGCTATAGGAGAGTTATATTCTGTCTGCTCAGAAGACTTCGGAGAGTATTCAGTGCTGGTTGAATGAAGGTGAAGGCACCTAGATCTTACGTCTGAATTCATACACGTGACGTTTGGAGGATGTCACTGGCCCTGTTTTTTCACTCCCTCCAATCTGTGATGTCTCTGCAAACCAAGGAGGCTCGGTTGAATATGCAAACAGAGTGTCAGAGGGATGAGAGTGGGGGCAACGCTCAGATGACGAGTAACCCCGAAAAATGAACGAGAGCAATCTGGTTTTGCCAATGGCAGCCTCACTCCAAGAAACACCCAGGTTCAGTGTTGACCGGCGCACCCTTCTCGTTCTGTTCTGAGTTACAAAATGGAGGAAAAATGCTGATTTTGGTGCATTCCCTGAGAAGCAGATTCTGATGCCAATGCAGAACACTAGCAGTGAATCTGTGCTTGAAAGACTCGATAAAGACAGACAGACAAAAGGCTTCAGGTGGCACCCACCAAAGATGAATCCTCAGCCTCAGCCTTTAGACACGTCCTGCAACCTGCAACGTGGCTGGGACGACTGCACCGGAAACACACTGCATGTTAGTGTGCACTCTGACATGCTGTCCCCTTGACACGTTGTTGTCTTTTGAAATGTGCTGTGAACTCCAAGATGTTTTAACCTCACAAAACAGGTTCATTCTGTGACCCCACTCTCAGGTTTACTGACTGCTTTAAATGCCTGTATTCCGAGAGTAGTCCTTGACCTTTCTGATTAGAAAAATGCTCCAAGAGTCATTCATTCAGAAAGAAGACACTGCCTTTTCAACACGGAATGGGAAAAAGAATGTGGTTATTTGACAAAGGCAGCCAGGACAGAGAAGTAGGAGGAAAAAGATTACAGACCAGCCTGACATTTTCTTGACCTTGATATATTTCTGTATATTCAGACGCAGATTTTTCCTCTTTATGATTACTTCAAACTCAATCTGACCATTTGGTCGCAATGTTGAAAAATGCACAAGGAATTCAGGTTGCTAGATTGCCTCTAAACACAGTCCACATGAAAACTAGTCCTTTCTGAGAGGGCTCTGACAGCTGTTTAATCACGGGCTATTACATCTATTTTTCCGTGGCGGATAAAGCTGTCATTGTTCTGTCCAGAGACATTGACACTGGAGAAACAGACTCCCAAATGGCATCCTATTGCCCACCCATGGGCCCTCGTGAAAAACACCCTAGGGCGTGAAGAAAGCTGCCATTTGGGAGCTGATTGTCTTGCTGCAAGTGGGTCGACTGGGTCCATGAAGGTGCACGTGGTCAGCAACAATGCTGAGGTAAACTTGGGCTGGCAAATGAGGCTGAATTGGCATTGTGTGCCAAGGAACCGTTCCCCACATATTGTTCACACCACCAGCCGGTACCCGTGAGACAAGCTGGAAGGATCACGGTTAATCGGAGCAGGCAACGTTTTTCTTAATCTTCTGTGTTGGCGATCACGTTCCTGCTCTTAGCTGACAGGAGTGGAGCCTGATGGGCTCTTCTGCTGTTGCAGTCCATCCGTTATTATGTACTGGCTTTGTTGGTACGCCTGTTAACATTTAGCCCACATGTGAGCTTAAGTGTAATAATGTCAGTGTGAAAATGTCTCAAAAAAGCATGTGAAATTTGCACGTGTGCCAGACACTTCACCCACACAGCCCCTGTAGGTTTCTGTAAACAAGAGAGACTGCGATCTGACTAAGATGTCAATGCAACATTTTTCCCACAGCACCTTCTGAGTTTGGCTCAGAGGAGGCGTTCTGCTCCGTCCTTGGCCTTCGAGAAGGCTCTTGGGAGCATGCCATGGTCCTCCATCAGGTGAGTCTCCCCTCTGTTAAGCATTCATTTTGTCTGGGAATCGTCCTGATTACAGAGCAGCCCTGAATAATACATCAGTACACACATCAATATAAACGTATGGTATGAGTCAAAGGTTTGGATACAGTTACCCGTTCACTTGAACAGGTAGGTGTGTCCAAACTTTTGGCTGGTACCATAAAGATATGCACAGGAAAATACATAACAGTCACATAAAACCAACACATTCTTCATTTTAAAAAGGTACACAAACCTAATCTGAGGGGCCCATAGGAACCAACATTTGTATGTACTGTAGTACCAGCTCCCGCCTTGGGGGGCAGCAGAGATCCAATTCAATCACAACCAAGTGATTGGAGGTTTTTATTATTATTATTGGACAGACATTGGATTGTATTCCCTTCTGTTTTACATCTGCCATGTTGCTCTTTTTGGTGTTTATATAATTTCCTTCTGATTTGTTGGAAAGGGGTTTGTTTAATTGTTTATTGTATATACTATGTATATATACCCTGCTCAGTCATAACATTATGACTACTGTCAGGTGAAGTGAATAACACTGATACTCTCGTTATCATGGCAACTGTTTTCACTTCTATCTTCTACATATTCAATGATTCTTCAGTATTTAGTATAACCATTTATTAATATCCTAAATTGTCCTTTCCTAGCCTATACTCGGTGCATCTTGTCAAGTCCTTTTTGTAAAAAAAAACATGCATGAATGGTTGATGGTGTCTAGCAAAATATTCAAACTTGGTGTAACGTTACTGCGTGACAACATGATCAATATCGAGACACCATACCAGCACCAAGCATGTATAACTCCAGTGTGGTGTTATAAGACAGACTCTTGTGTGGGAGACCCAGGATTGAATCCAATGAGGGCAACAACATTCATCTCTTCTTTTCGCGGGCTGGCTGAACTAGGCTTGACTGGTTTATTTTCTGGTTTTTATTTTACAACAGCTTACTGTCATAACTGTAAAAGGTTCAGAGGTCTAGCTGTTTATGTTACCAGATTGGCAAAAGAACGTGAACCCAGGCCACATCACATCGGTTAGGGGATGGTGACATTCGGGTTAATAACATTTACCACCTGCTTTGCACAACCACAAACGCGACACAGTCATCCTACTTACCACACACTCAATGTTGACAACAGTGACTCACCAAAACCCAAAAGGGGTGTCAGGGGGCTGCTGTGCCCACTCTCTAACAGAACTGCGGCCACCGACGTCATTGTTGTGGATTTTCCGATGTTGCAGGCAGCCGCAGTCAGAACCCACCTCGTCACCTCCGTCGGGTCAACATCGTTGTTCAGAGTAACGGCGTGATTTGGTATTACATTTCTATTGCCCCTGAACAGCCCAGGGCTTACGGTTGAACATGTGCGGTAGGTCATTCAGCACACAGCCATCCTGCGTAAACACAATCACACTGAAGTTCACGCTCACACGTCCACACTTCAAGGTGTAATCCATCCGAACCCCACTCAATGATACACACATTAAGAAAAGCACCCATGCATGAGAGCATTACAGGTGGTCATGTACGTTTCTGCAATAAATTGGCAAGCAACGGGATATTTTTCTTTTAGAAGACTTCTGCTGAGACTAAAAACCCATAATTCTCTAGACAGGCCCACTGGCAAGATCCACCGATAAAGTGCTCTCTGCAAGTATTTTAGTGACGAGGAAATGCATTTTAAATGTATACATTTTAAATCAAACAATTACTATGAGGTTATTTGTGTATGTTGATCTCACCGGTTTGTCACCTGTTCCAAGCTTCCTGTTATCAAAACCTCATCACCAGACTGTGGCAGTTTCCTGAAATATTGAATGACACCAACGACCCTGACCTTATCCCAAACTCTGACCCCTATTCACTGTCACATGACATGTGACACCAATACCCTCTGTTACTGAAAGAACCCAGCATAAATCCTGCACCCACTAGGCAAGACTGCCAGCTACGAACACCGGCCCCGATCCCACCCTGGGTTCTTTATTTTCCATGTCAAATCGAATTGTATTTTTCACATGCCTTTTTAATGACTGGTGTAGAATAACAGTGAAATGCTTGCTTATGGCATTTTTTTTAATTGCAGTTAGAAATAATAAATAAGACCATAGAAAGAGATAGCAACAAGAACTGCATACGTACGTGATACGAAAAACCAGAAAAATTAATAAATTATATGATGAACAGTAACTTGGCCAATCGTTAGCAAGACCTGAGGCCGTCCATCCCCGCAAGGTCTTCTACTCAGACCCCATTGGCTGGATACGCCAGATAACAGAACACCCCGCGAATCCCCTTCAGCCGGACAACGCAACCCCATCAGATGCATGACCCGTAACCGTCTCACGCCTGTGCGTTCAACTCACAACACGTTAACCACCACCGTTAGCGCAGACCAGGGACGCGGTGGGTGCTAGTTTCACTACAGTGGGTGGGACAAATGTCTTTGACGTAAAACACATTGGGGTTTGTTCACTGTTAAGGGGGTGGTCGTACATGTTCTTCAAGCCTACACTCCGGTGAATGTGTGCTGGGTAGTGATGTCGTGTAGGCACTTTAAAGGTTGTGGCAAATAGGTCAGGGAGGGTAACTTGAGAGAGTCCCTCTGTAATTTGAATACTGGTGTCTGCCCAGAATAAATCAGATGAGTAGGGTCATATAAACATATAATGAAGTCGCACGTACAATAGAATAGGAAATCTCATAACTCTATAATATTGTTTGTATCATGTTTCTAAGTACAAATTAATCTAAGTAAGTTCCTGTGAAACTAGTGGCACATTGATATTTATAAGCTTTTAGCTCGGGAGAGTCCCTCTGAGACATCGATTTGAATGTGTCCAAAACACCAGCTGAAAGGGGGACATAGTCAAATAACGACAGATATGTTACACATATTGCTTGAATTCTCATCATCAGAAAGATTCGTCATAAAGAAATTGCTTAAAGAAGGATTGGTTTTCAAATACTTGAGAATTATATAGTGGATTTAAAACCTTTATATATGTATGTATTGCTCTGGACAACATTTTTCCAAAAAAGCTGAAAAGGTAAGTTTTGAGAGTGGAACAGAAGCATTCAATATGCAGTGGTCTCTTAATTTATAACCCTTCTGTTGCTCACTCAAAACCTTTATTTTCGGCTTTTTTTTAAAAGGATAGAAAAAGGCCTATAATATATATATTTTTTAAGTAAGAATCTTGGCCTAAAGTGGTCTATTTGGTCTAGGCAGAAGGTACTGCCTCCTGGGCCCATGTTCTGCTCCAGCATGTTTCAATCTGGCCAATGCTCTTTAAGCAAAACATAATTTATTGTCTTTTATTATTTCAGATGAGAAGCCTAATGGTTAATGATAACCACTGTTAATTTTAAAGAGAAAAAAGCAACATGATCTTTGATATTCAGAACTGCGGTTGACATGAGGGATCACAAAGATCAGACGGAACTTAAAGGACAGAGATAAGAAGAAGGTCACAAGGCAAGTGAAGAGAGACAGACTAACTGAGAAAAATATAAAATGCAACTGAGTAGGAAAATACAGAGACAGTTAATCTACATTATAAATACATGAAATTAAATCTCTTGTTCGACAGTCTCATACAACAGCACGTCACACTTCATTGCCACTGGCTACAAAGGCCAAATATACACAATTCTCTCAATTGACCTCATGTGTCTGTTTCTGCCATACATTTATTTGTGGCTTCTCCAAATAACCATCTAGTTGGTGAAGTTCTAGTGTTGATCCCATTGCCATGGTTCTGCATTGGCCCTCGGTTTGCGAATGGCTGTCTCGTTTAAAAGGAAAGCTGTCACACCCATACAAACGACGGCATTTCATTCATAGGCCCAACACATACACTGATCCCCTGGCCTGTTCAAGACTGGTCTGTGTGTTGATGAATGGATACAGGTGTTCTGGACACGTTGAGTTTCTCGCGTGGTTCCTGACCCTCCACTCTCTCTGCCCTCTCTGCCCAGTGAGGAGGCTGAGTGCCCGCTGGCGGTGGAGCAGTGCCCCTTTGTCCTGGGTCTCAGCAGCGAGAACGCCGAGCTGGTCCTGGATGCCTGTGTTCAGGTCACGGAGGCCTCGAAGACGAGAGACAGACATCTCTTTCTTTTCAGCGATGTCATCGTCATTGCCAAGCTCAAGTAAGCCATGGAACACAGTGATAAACAGTTCAGAGACTAAGAAATATTGGTCAGATTTCAAAGTTGCCCGACTTTGCATTGATACGAATATGTGTGTGTTGGAAACCCCCTTCTCTCTGTGATGCCCTGGGGAATTGAGATCACACCATTGGTCTACATTAGTACTACCATCCATAAAGATGGGGCTGGAGGGATTCCACCAGGTTTAAAGATATATATATATATATAGTAGACTAGCAAGAGCTACCAAAACACAAAACTAGGAATACAGAGTGCTACTATTCAGCTGATGCAATGCTTCTTTTCTTTCCCCAAAACATTATTCTCTTAACCCTAACTAATAATACTATTTGGAAATCAATTTCAAACATGGTGTATACTTTAGGGGAAGTCAAACTGTTTGAGATTATACAGCTAAGGAAGTCAGGGGAATTCTTTTGCCCAACAGCTTCTCTATTCTAGCAAACAGACCGTTGGTCATCTAAAACCTAAAATATGAAACAGAAAGCAGGGTGATTCCCAGTGATGGCCCAAACAGAAAATTCACGTGTACTTTCCTTTTTCATCTCCTATCTAGTGTTTTATGTATACACATATATATATATATATATATATATATATATATATATATATATATATATATATATATATATATATATATATATATATATATATATA
>JACXGJ010008231.1:17842-28066 GCA_016801105.1 Esox niger | reverse complement strand
GGGGGGGGGGGGGGGGGGGGGGGCTGGGTGTCTGGCTGTGTGCGCACAAGATCGTGTGTGAGGAAGCAGGTATAAACTGTGGTATGTATCTTCCATAAATCACACTGTTTATGACGCAGAAGAGAAAGGAGTAGTTTGACAGTTGCTATGTGACCTCAGTACTTGTAGAACGGGCTTCCCCAACTGCTCCTCTGATGCCATGGGTTCCTCCCAAGTCCTGATAGATCCTTTATTGAATCTGTACACATGGAGGAAGAGGAGATGCTGGGAGGAGAGTTCTTTAGATGATTGAAATGCACCCTTTTTCACAGCCAGCTGTGCCACATCAGAACAAGAGGCAAGGAAAAGCCACAGGCTATTGAAATACGTCAGCCATTCTGTGAAAGCTCTCAAAAGCCAAGGTTACCTTGATCTGGGATGGAGGTTTGCTTCTGTCGTGTTTTCAGTCACTGACTGACCTTTGTGTGTCTTTAGGATCGTTTTCTCCACACCTCTGGCAGTGATCTGCTACTTCCTCGTCTGGTACGTTCCTCCCTTTGAGGATGGAAAAGTCATCTGGTACCTGGTCTTCTACTGCCTCTTCCAGACACTACAGACAGTAAGTACCTGTTACAGTGTGTGGCCGGTATACCTATAAGAAGGCCACAAAAAGGTCTTGCCGGATCGCAGGGCACAAATCCATCATTTAAATACAGTCTGGTGTCAATTTCAATGGCTTCTTTCTGACTGTGTGTCTGCATGTCTGTCTTCTTCCAGTGTTTCCATGTTCCCTATTCAGCCCTCACCATGTTCATCAGTGATGAACAGAAAGAGAGAGACTCTGCCACAGCTTACAGTAGGTTCCTATCCCACAATCCATTGCCTTTCCCACACTGCATGCTGGGTAGTGAGTCATTGGACAGACTGTCCGCTCAATCAAGGTTGACATTTGGGACACTGTGGAAATGCACTCATGGGTTGATTGGCGTTTATTCTGCGCTCTCGTCCAATCAGGAATGACGGTTGAGGTTCTGGGAACTGTGATAGGCACAGCCGTCCAGGGTCAGATTGTGGGCATGGCTAACGCCCCCTGTGTCCAGGCGCCCGGTGATGTCATGACACAAGGCCCTAACTCCTCCCTGCTGCTGGCGCAGGAAGTTAACACTACGATGGAGGCCATGTCTCCAGTCATCACTCTGGACCAGACGGTACGCATTCACTCATTGGTTATGAGAGAAAGTAGGCTTGAGAAACTTAACACAACACAGATGGGCAACTCCAAGAGTTAGTAAGTACATGTGACTGTCACAGGCTTGAGGTATAGGACCATTGAACATATGCTGGAATGTCCCATACAAGTGTCATTTAGGCCTTTCTTATTGGAGGGTATTTGGCTGGGTTTGTCCCTTCGCCTACCTTGTATCCGGTATAAGTACTGTGGAACTTCCTGTATTCTTTGGAGAGAGAGAGTGGGAAATATGTACTGTTAACATCGGAAGTCTCATGCTGCAATAAAGGCTCTCCTCTGACTTTCTGGTTGCATAACTTTTTTCACCGGAACAGGAAGCTAACAGTTAGCATTGTATAGAGCATAAACATGCACTCTCATTGGTTGGCATTGTATAGAACCTAAACATTATCTGAAGCTTTCATTACCAAGACGTCCTGTGAAGGAGAGTCTGTCTGCAATCCAAACAATGGCTTTTTCAGCTGATAGAAGTGTCCCTTATTTCTTGTTGTTGCCGTAGTTACTGCGACCTTTGTCACCATGTTCCTGTTCTTGTGCCCTGCAGAAACACGCCTACATGATCGCCTCGGGTGCCATCTCTGCCATCTACGTCCTCTGCGCCATTGTGTTGTTCTTCGGTGTTACGGAGAGGAAAGGTGAGACCCGTTCAGCTCTCGGCTCTAAGCCAAAGCACGTGTGCTGTGGTGGTATGGGATCGAATCCCAACGGCGGCGGTTTGAGACGAAATTCACCGCTTTCAAACCCGGAAATTGACTGTAAATCAAGTCTCCAACGTAGTTCAGACAGATTATTTAGTAGAATTGCAGAGTAACCTTTTCTCACTGGCCCTGAAGGGACTCGCCACCCATTCTAGGAAACTGACTTATGACGTCGGGCGTTATAACCACAGCTCTTTGGAAGACATTGTATGAACCCAATCTTAGTTTTATGAATCCAAAGAAGCCCTAATCAACCCCCAGCCCAACTAGAACGTTATTTTTGAGATCTGTTCTGAGTCAGTTTTTCCAGTACATAAAAGTTAAATGGAGGATTGTAATCATGCCTCTGGGAAGACACCTCCTGCCCATTAAACATGAGGTGGACAGATGTTCTGAACACGGATGATGACGGCAGTCATTTTTAACATACCTCCCTCCACCCTCCCCAGAGTCGCTGCGCCCTCGCTCAGAGCCCATGTCCTTTTGGCAAGGCATTCGGCTGGTGATGGGGCATGGACCCTATGCCAAGCTGGTTATAGGCTTCCTCTTCACCTCCCTTGCTTTCATGGTGAGTACGGAGACTGACATACAACACGCACACTTTTGCTTTTACTTGAATTTTCTCGTGCGCGTAGAGCCATCAGTCAATTCATAGGACAATGAGGTAAACGCTCTCACGCTCGTCTACGCCGTTACACGTCCTAGATGGTGGCTGACACACTGGTTTAGCACCAATGTCATGTGCAAAGATGGCAGTTTAAGACCATGACCTGACCCAGAGTCATCTCAACCAGACCATAGTTAATCAGTATAGTCTCATGCTTGGGTTCTCTGACACCATCACTCTGCTCTTTCAGAAAGGCTGTCTGTGAGCTCAGTTCTCTGGGCGAAGCTGCTCTTTGTATTTGTGTTTAGCCCACTTGGGGGACAGTTGTTTCTCTGTCTAAATTTAAAGGTCTTTCTGGAAAAGAGCAAGTCGTAAATAAGATAATACAGTGATGTCTTCCTGTTCCAGTTCAATGATAACTGAAGAGAGAAAAGGAACATCTATTAGGGATTTAAAATGTTCTGTACAATGTTACAATGTGCAAGTAGTTACAAGCAGGAACGTCTCTTGCTTCCTCTGCAGCTCCTAGAAGGGAACTTTGCTCTGTTCTGCAGCTCCACACTGGGATTTCGAAACGACTTCCAGAACATTCTGCTGGTCATAATGGTGAGAACTCCTACACACACACACACACACACACACACACACACACACACACACATCTAGACTAAGACCGTCACATTGTTTCATACAAAATGTCAAATTATTCATTTTGTGGATCTGTGGTCACTTTCACTGAGCAGCTCTGAATGCCAGTCCTTTCCCACACTTTTAGATAAATGAGTGACTCTTAATGTCTCCTTCTCTCCCTCTCTCTCTGACACTCTGTCTTTCTCTACTTAATATACAGTAATGAGCTATCTGGACTTTCCTTGATGCATTTCTTTTCTCATCCCTCTCTTCCTGCCGTATAAGGTCTTTATAACCTTTCCCTTTGTACCCTAATATGATAATAAGGCCTACAAATCCTGTCAGAAATGTAGCCATGAGAATGGAGGTCTGCTGACCGAAGGCATGTGAATCAGTGGTCAACGAGTTTAAAAAGCTTCCAGTGAATGACACATAACATGTAAAAGATTAGTCATAATGTCCTTTTCCTTTATGTATAAGATTAGACCTGTTGGAACCTCAGAGAAAACAAAGTATGGTTTAATTGCTTCTGGAATTCACTCTAATGGCCAGAGTGAGAAGAAGCCCTTTGAACAGATCTAGGACCTTCCCATCCAATAATTAGAAACTTAAACATTGTGTGGAGAAACTCCTGAGGTCAGGGGCTACAGAGTCTTATTTAGAAACAATTTTCTTGGTCTTTATTGGATTGGAAAGGGAGAGGAGTGTTGTCCAATGAAAGAGCAGTGGGCCGGCTTCAAACTGACGTTTGAGCCCAGAACACTGGACCATCCGGGTCCACTGGACCATCCGGGTCCACTGGTCATAGTCTGGAGGTCCCGGATCTGTTCTCTTTCTGTAGAGGTTTAAAGTTTTGCTAGTTCAGGATGGAACAGAGTTACTTCATAAACTGTAATAGGGGACCTCATCCTGGCGTGGCGAGCTGTACCAACTGACTCAATGGGAGGCAGTCAAGCCTCTAATGGAGGATCTGGGAGTGCAACAAGAGCAGCATGTTGTGTTCAGGAAATGTCGGTCAGCCCTCACAAAAATCGTTTTCTAGATTATGTAAATGTGTCAGTTGAAAGAGCTACTTTCCAGGCGACGGGTTTGGCTATGTTCTGTATGGCCGGAAACCGAATGAGAGGGTTTGATCTTGATGTGGTTATGGGCCAGGAAACAGAACTGTAAATAAATACACTGCCAAGGAAACAATGGTGGGTGACAGAAAGATGTGACCGACAGACAACCCATGACTACTGCACACACTCAATGGAAAACTCCTACCAGTCCCAGGCTCAATTTATTTACCCTCGCTGGCTACAGCATGACCTGGCCGGGGGATTCTGATCTACCCCGGACAGTGGGTTCTTGGAACATCTCCATACAAGTTTGTTTCTTCTGTTCTTGATGTCTTCCCTGTTCCAGTTCAATCTGGGCCCTTAAGATTGAAGAGGCATCTTTTTTACAACGACCTCCGTTGAAATGTGCTGGCGACCGAGTCTTGGCTGGACATACAGACTGCGCTGTTTTCTGACTGTTCTCAACACTTCCCTTGACTTATCCACACTCTTCTTTGTCCTCAGCTGGCTGCAACCCTCACCATCCCCTTTTGGCAGTGGTTCCTTACAAGGTTTGGCAAGAAGCTGGCCGTGTATATCGGCACCTCGGTAAGCATTATCGCAGCACATTATCGCAGCACATTATCGCAGCACATTTCAGCTTGTGGTGGTGGTGTGTGATGATATCACGAGTGCATTTCAGTGAGGACACAGGACATACAGGTGTGTTTCCCAAGCCACAAACTGATCAACATTGGTTTAATGATCATAATGGCGCCATCTGTGGAAGTTATGTCGTGATAATATGGCTGCCCCAGGCTGTGATTCTACCGGGCCGTGATTAGTCAGGCTGTGGCCGGGCGGCACCAGAGCTCCGGTGGGGGTGATTGGGGAAGCCCGGTAGCCTTTAAAGTTCAGCCCAGTGGTTGTAGTTTGGGGGCTTCCTGCAAGCAACCGTCCGTCTGATTGTACGGACGCCGTGTCTCGTCTCCCCCTGCAGGTCGTGATCCCCTTCCTGATTCTGGTCGTGTGTCTGAAGAGTAACCTGGTGGTCACCTACATCGTGTCCTTCATGGCGGGGGCCAGCGTCGGCGCTGCCTTCCTCCTCCCATGGTGAGTCGGACAGGAAGTGCCTCAGTCGGTTTCTTTTCCCTAATTTTTGTCTTTCACTCGCTGTCTTTTGATCACACCTCTTCCTGTTTGATGAATTGTGACGTTGTGTTTTCTAAAACGTTCTGCGTACCCGTCTCTCCAGGTCCATGCTGCCAGATGTGGTGGACGACTTCAAGGTCCATAACATGGACTCCCAGGGCCATGAGGCCATCTTCTACTCCTTCTACGTCTTCTTCACCAAGTTCGCTTCCGGAATCTCCCTTGGTATCTCAACTCTCAGCCTAGAGTGAGTTGGTCAGAGGCTAGAGGGAGACTTAATGGAAAGGACCCTGCCCAGTACACCAAATAATAAGCCTTGCACTCCCCCAGGATTGGCAAGTTAATAATGTTAGCGTGAGATGCTAATCCAGACCATGTGGGCAATAAATCCCACTTGAAAGAGTGGGTGCGTTTGCACTTGTGTGTTCTGTTTGTCCTTTTGATCACTGAATTCCCCCCCCCCCCTGTAGTTTTGCAGGCTATGTGACTCGGGGCTGCACTCAGCCTGAGAACGTGGGAATCACCCTGAAGGTGCTGGTCTCTGCAGCGCCCATAGTACTCATCCTGATTGGCCTGTGCATACTCTACTCTTATCCAATCGATGAAAAGAGGAGGCAGGACAACAGGAAAAAGCTACAGGAGCAACGGTGAGACTGGTGGAACACATCTGTATGAGCACAAACACACAGCACTTCCAGTGCTTCTATAAGTTTGTCCATATTTATGATGGAGAGAACTAGCTGTGTAGCATTATAACCCCTCTTATTCCCCTCAGAAGAACACATTAAGTATCCTGGGTATCAGTCTGATTGCGCTATCATTCCACACCTGGCCTTGGGTGGTATTTGGCCTACACAAAGCGCATTTAAGACTTTGTTCACGCAGGCGGCCCAGCTGATATTTTTCTGGAAACGGGAATATGATCAGAACAGTTCTGCCTTAGAGATGCAGCCTTGGTGTGAATTTATAAATGCTGTTTCTGATTTGTTCTCTGTTCTGTTTCTCACAGTGACTCTGAATTGGACTCAGAAACTGACTCTTCAGAACCAACCAATGTGGTATAGCCCTTAAAATGTACCAATGGGCTGACACGGGCAGGACCAATCACAACTGAACAGATGCTGCTCCCACCCAATCACGCTGCTACTGGTTGGCAGCGTCCTTGTGTTGTGATGGCAACGGCCCACGCCAAGAGACTACAACATTTATTGTTGCCATGGCAGTGGATTTAAACGACGGACAGCCTTCCTCGCTCGAGTCCCGCCCACTTGGGCTGGGGCAAACTTTCCTGACAGAAGTCTCTCGATCGTCATTGCTAAACGGTCAAACGACGAAAGACAGCCTCGTTCCAAGTGCCCTAAATTCAGTAGAGCGCGGAAGGCTTAAAGTAGAACGCCATGCGGTGTGCAATTTGTGACGCTGCCTTTTTGCAGAAGTTCACAGAAGTTGCTCAGAACCTTGTAATGTGAAGTGTACTGTTTGGTGGTTTATATGACCTTTGTGGGTGTATATTGCTGGTGTTTAAGTTGTATCCCAGAATGTTTATTGTAGGTATTACTTGAAAAGCCCTGACTGACACTGCACTTGAATGACCTACGTTACCACAGATTAAAGGAGTGTCCTCACCATTGCCCCAGATCAACAGTCTGTTTCTAGGCCAAACACCTTGAAAATGTCGAAGCACTTCTATGGTTCAGATTTCAAAATCCCAACTATCTTCCTACAAACCAGGCAGATCTTTTTCATACGCATTTCTGGCAAATGCACAACATTTGAAGGTTTATTTGTTAATGTCTCTACAGACTGGTTTTCTATGGTCTGTCATCTTGAGTACATCCAGAATCATCACCCTCTAAATGTCCAACTACTAAAGGTAGTAGTTGAACTTGACAAGGGAGTTCTCAATCGCAGCTTCTCTATATTGTATTGTCTTGTTGTTCAAATGTCAGTTGAAATTCCTTGGACCTAAAGTTCACTCTACTCTTGGACTGAATGAAAAACATATCTACACAAAACAAAACCACTTACAACAGAACTGCAACTTAAATACAGCCAAGATAACTTAATCTCCAGAATCAGTGCTTTTATAGGATATCATTATTTATTTTATTTTCATCTAGTCACTGACTTAATCTTTGGGTTATAAATCTGGTATTAATCCAGCAAGATTACATGCTTTATATAAGTATTTATTTTCAATTTTCTGCATCAGTCTTTGATAAATTGCTGTATTTATAAACTGAATGCATGTTGTTAAACTAATTGTATGTTTGGCTTCATCTTTAAATGCAGATTGTTGAAAGTGTTGGTTTTTAATGTCATTGCTTACAGCTGCATCTCTTTACCCATTAATTAAGAAAATGGAAGAAGCACATCTGAGTAAAACCTGTTGTCAGTGTGGTGTGGTTTGTCTGTGAGAGTGGTTGTCATTGTATTGAAAGTGTCTGCACCCTGTCAATAGAAATTCAATGGGGAAATAAATTCCTGTCATCAGACCGGCATAAACAAAACAAGGTTTATACAACCGTATTAACACTGTTTTGGGTTATACAGACACTTTCTTTTTAGTTGTTTAGGTATACTTTCAGTGTCTGTCGTAGTCTTGATGAGAAACGCCAATATCTGTGTAGATACCAATTTCCATTGCAATCTACACAGATAAGCATGAGGATTTTTTTTCCAGTGGGATCACTTGAGACACCAGTCACTGCCCAGTAGAAACAAGATCTCCCTCAACCAGCGGGAGTGGAGAGATGAATGCCTTTTACTGCCAATATGACCTCTGTGTTGATGCTCATCCAATGGGAAAATGGCATTTTACATTATTATTTCAATTAATATCTTTCTGTATGATGTCCTTCGAATCTGGCTGGGATGGTGCTAACCGGCAAATATTTCAACTCACGCGAGTCCGATAACTCCCTGTCAACTCAGGCCATGCCTTGTACACAGCCCTCCAGTGCATAATGTAAATATTGTGTGTGTGTGTGTGTATATATATGTAACTTATGTAAATATTTTTTTCATGCCAAACAGAAGTTATAAAGTAATGTTAATAAATATTAATTAATGCAGTTCTGTCCATTTTGTTGAAAACGACTTCTTGTACAATTAAAAAAATCCTACAGGGATATTAAATATATTTGAATGTAAATTTTACCACACTAATTTTCATTTACAACCTAGAAATGAATAAATGGCCAAGACGGCGGGCCACCCAAGCCGTCGCTCCAATTTAACAAGCCTCATCTAGAGCTATTGATGAATAATGGAGGTGAGAGAGCCTGTGGAGGAAACTGCTGCTGGGCGATGCAAAGGTTGAGATTGAACGACGGGTAGGACGCGGCACAGGAGAATCAGAACGGCAGGGCAATAACAGCAGCACGTATAGCACCTAGACCTACACAGAGGGCCAATGTCACTGAAGTGCTCTCCTGGCAGAAAACTGGCAAGCAGGAGACGTTTGTGGTGAAAGATTCACTCAGAAGATTAACATTCCGATACAAGCTAAATACCACAAATGTAAACAACGCTTAGACACGGGTGTTGACGGAATCAGCAAAAACCATGAGCGTGTGAACCAATATTCTAAAAACTCAGGCGCGGCGCTTGAACTAACGTGTTGGACGGGCATTTGATTTCCATGGGCAGGCAGATTGATCCTACTTACCAATTTGGAATATGAACTTAAGCACGAGAGACGTAAAGCAAATAATTTTAGCATGCAAAGCTAACCGAGGATATATAATAGCAAAATACTCAGCTGTCAATCAAATTCGAAAGCTTTTAGTCACTGCAGTAGTTACACATTATTTGTAGCTAAGTGATCCCAAAAGCACATCTTCGATCTCTTTTGGAGATGAAGGCAAGAGATACATTACCAACAGTAATTAGTTTAGAACAGTATTGCCGGGGCTGTCAAACGTATTTACGTTACCGGTTGCTACATACTTAATACAGGCGGTGTGCATTTATATCACGACCAATCAGACTAGTGTCACTCGATAGGGCAAAACAATTTAGTGATATGTGGATGCAAGCTGATATCTGCTTGTGGGCTGTGACATCAAACTGGGTCATTCCTACAATTCAGTGACTTTCCACAGCACGAAGTGTGGACATTTTAATAAAACAAAAAGCATTCACCTTAAAAGCCTTTCTGTGTAAAGTTAGACTTTTTTACTCTAAAATATAATGCGATTAACCTGAAAGGCAACTTTATTATAAATATTACATGGATTTTGTTGAATAATTAAATACAAACTTTCAATCAATCAATCAATCAAATTTATTTTATAAAGCCCTTTTTACATCAGCAGTTGTCACAAAGTGCTTTCACAAAACACCCGGCCTTAAACCCCAGGGAGCAAACAACAATAGTGATGAACTTCAGTGGCTAGGAAAAACTCCCCAAGAGAGCCAAATTTAGGAAGAAACCTAGAGAGGAACCAGGCTCCAAGGGGTGACCCGTCCTCTTCTGGTTGTGCCGGGTGAACATATTAAGAGTCCAAATTTTAATATATCATTGTATGTGGGCTAAGCCCGGAGTCTATTTAAACCTAGTCCAGATTGGAGGCAAAACCGGAGGGACAAGGACAGGGGGGATCAGCAGAGTGGCAGCTTGAAATGGCAAGGCATCGTCCCGATCTCCAAATCAACCAGGAGGACCCCGGACAGGGACCGCAAACGAGTCAAGCCTGGTACTCCCTAGATGTGGCTCCAGACCTCATGTCCTCCTAAGTTTAAAACGACAGAAAACAGGGAAAATTAAGACCCTACACCCCCAGCACAATAATATAGCAGCGTAAGACGTTGGGGCTGAGACAGGGGGGTCCAGTGACACTGTGGCCCTATCCAGAGGAGGCCCCG
>JACXGJ010008231.1:0-11230 GCA_016801105.1 Esox niger | reverse complement strand
ACACACACACACACACACCGTAATTTGCTACACACCTGGAGTAATAATCATTCTGCCATTAATACTTTTATCAGATGACCACAGCGATATGTGTTGAAACAAAACCTGTATATTTACTATTGATATCAGTGCTACGTTTGGGAAATCCTTTGTGGACACTATTGAACCATGTTGGTTGCTGTCATGAAATATGTGCGAGGCTGTGATCCGTCGCCAGACGCCATCGATCCATCGGCCGTCTGTCGCTGCCCCCGGGGGGTCCATTAATGTTCATGTACAGATGTGTGTGTGTGTATAGAACAGGCATAGATATGTCACCTAGAATGTGGTCCAATCTGTGCTGTGTTTTCCATCTCTGCCGGCCCGGGTTGTCCCTCGTTGAGCAGGTCCTTGCTCTAACCCTGCATGTGGGGGGGGGGGGTTACGGTCAGCGGCTGGCTGAGGCTGTTCAGGGGTCAACGCCACTAACATCAGCACCTCAGCGATCATCTGTCTCATTGCTGCTTCAACTCTGTATGGAAATAAATTTTCTTCTGGTGCCGTGAACCGGTTTGTGTTGACTTCAAAGACGTGTATAGAGGAGTGTTTAGTGTGAATGTAGAGTAAAGGAGTGTTCATTTTGAATAATATTTCAGGAAGTTTAAGTGTGAATACCAAGTCGGGTTCAGGATGAGTACAGAGGGTTTATTATGAATATAATGATGGGATGTTTTGTATGCAGTATGTTTTGTATGCAGCCCTAATGCATTTTCACACAATCACCCAAATGCCACAAAAAAAGGAAACATTTTATTTCTAATACATTTTAATCACATATTCTGTTCATAACAAATACGTAAATAACTGTACATTTTTTCATTTTTTACTTTTAAACAGTCAAATTTAAAGTTTTGTCCATGACAATGTCCTGTGGTGGGTAGAATGTCCAGAGTTTAATTTATTTGGATTTGATTTTGCTTGGCAATGTTAAGTTGAGCTGCTGTTAGAAATTGTGTCTTACTATAGAGAGATTAATGGGGTGGATCAAATGACACCCTATTCCACATCCCTATGGGGTTAGGGAGTGTACTATATAGGCAGAAGGTGTGCCATTTTGGACAGAGCCCAGGACTACAGCAGCCAATGTAGAAAGAGGATAAGAATAGTTTAAAATACTTTTAAAAGAAATACTTAAAAGTGAACTGTACTGTCTTCCGGTGTGCCAGTGTTGCAGTTCTGTTCACCTTGTGCCATTTGTACTCAACCACAGTTTAGAGAATAGGGTGCCATTTTGAAGAAACGTTTTGTAGCTCCACCAGAACATTTTTTTTCAGTATTCAATACTGCCTATAGGCCTTTAAAAATAGCCATCCATACATTGTCTTGTATGGCTACTTTCCAAGCCCAGGTCACACAATGTAAATACAGACCAGCCGTCTAGATGAAGTCAAGCCAATATTTATTATTTGGTTGTATAGAGGTGGACCGTGTTAATGCTTTCAAATACCTTATTATTGAAGAGCCACATAAAGCAACTTAAAGACAGGTTAAAAAACAAATAACAGGGAAGTAACTCCATAAAGCTAAACCCATAAGTGCTGTCCTTGAAGGCATATAAATGGTGTCTAGTGGAAGTATCTGCTAGGAATATAAATATTGTGCACTTCTATCTTCTGGGGTTGTATTACAAATGGCCCTCCTCTCCCTGGTAAAAACAAGAGCACTATGTTAGGAATATGGGTCATATTTGGGATGCAAACCTGGAGATCTAGATTCTGGAAGCTGCTAACTTAATATGAATGTCACTTCCAGAAAAGATCGATGTTTTCTTGCTTTAACATTTACAGCTTCAGCAGCTCACAAAGTGCTTTTTATATATGACATCAGGGCTAGCATATAAACTGCAGCATCCCTTTATCTCAAGTACTACTCTGCCTAATAGTATCTATTTACAAAATAATTAGTGTGTTGGAAATGTGTCTGTATGCTAAGCGAAAACTACGCGTACATTTGTATACTGGAAAATGTGTTGATCAGTTGGTTGGTTGATTGATTGATCAAAAGATAAAATAATTGGATAATAATAAGGACAATAATTGGATGTTTATAACCGTTCGTTCCAGGAGATGAGACAGTTCAGTGATTGCTTGAATCTGAAACGGTATGTAAAAAACTGATATAAAAAGTGAAATATAACACAAGCTTAGAATTCCTTAATGTCCAGACATTTGTTGAGTAGTTATTCTTTCCCATCTGCAGTGTCTGCTACCGTTTTTCACCTGTAGATGGCACTCTTATAAGCACAGCCTTTTGTACTATTTGCAGAAATAAGCCGCAATACACCCTTTGTGCTGAAGGGGGCACTGTTTGCACTTTGCTAGAGCAGACTAAAGCCCTAAATAGAAAAATACACAAAAATAAAGCTTTCATTTTACAGAAATAGGGACTTATACCATGTTTTAATGATTTTTTCCTGTAAATATAAAGGCCATTTAAGGCTAAGGCTTTGGGAGAAGAAACTCAACAACTTTGAGTTGACTATGTCCTTTGCTCTTGGGATTCTTGCTCTGTTCCAATTTCTTAGTCGCAGGTCCACAAGAGTTATTTCCACAGAAAGCAATTTCTCTCACAAGGGCAACGGTGCTTCTGGAATGTTAGATGTCTCCATTGTACCTGAAAAATATATAGGAAGAGTTTAAACTCAATAGTAGATTGGTTCCAAATGACACCCTATTCTCTATAGTGTTCCGTTTTTATTACCAGAGCCTTGGGCATAAGTAGCACACTATATAGGACAAAGTGCCAATTGAGACTCTTTCACGTATACCAGAGACCTTTCACATATGCATGGTAACAGTTTCTTCCTAATTGAATTGGTTAATATGTTGTGGGTGTAACTCAGTTAGCCCATGTGCTAGCAAGAGATTTTGACTGGAAACAGAATGGGACACATTTCTGTTAGGGGAAGGGGAATGTAATTGTATCTTGTTAACTGCAGATCACAAGAGGAAGTTGCTGGGAAAGGCAATATGTCGTTCAATGGGTCAGTATAAATCTGAATGGGTCAATATAAATCTGAATGGGCATGATTTGGTTAGAAAGCATTATGTTCATAGGGAAAATAATGCTTGGTGTTCAGCTAAGCATTCTCTTCAAACATTACACTTTCATTTACATCCATAAGTATGTGAAACAATAGAATGCAGATATTTTGCGGTTTTATGGGCTCAATTCACTCAATCAAATCTGCTGTGCAGTATTTACGCAGTAGCACTTTTAGACATAATTAAATTAACTTACAGACACTGATCATAGGAATGGTATACAAACTAGTGCTGTCAAAGTTAATGTATGCAACTGTCTAAGAACGACTAGCAAGGTGGACCCTGCATAAAGATTGCAGTGCTTTGAAGAATATCTTACTTCCTGTGTTGTGGTCCTCTGGCTGTGCTTGCTGACCTGCAGGTTGCACTGTCTCTATCCCCCCATTGGCTTCTGGTCTCCATGGAGATGGAACATTGCCGCTCTTCACCGTAGAAAACACAGGTCTTTCTGAAGGGTGGGTGATTCCATGAATAGGTTTCTTAGCCACAGGTGGTGGAACTCTCTTCGGAATTCCAGCCCTTCCGACGTTGCCGTTAGCGACTGTTGATGTCTTTGATTGGTCAGAAACGAACTTGAGTTCCTCAGCCAGGCTCTGATGTAGGCTTGCCTGCACCTCTGAGGAGGAGACAGGTGTTTCTATGACAATCTTTTTGGAGCTTTTGGAGAAGATGAAGCTAGCGGTGGAGGCTGGAGACTTGAGCATATCACCCCCTTCCAGCGATGCTTGGGACAGTGTCCCAGATTCGCTGCCACCACTACTACTGGGGAAGGTGATAGATGATGGCATTCTAAAACGCGTTGGAAGACCTTCTCTAGAAGACATGGCCGCTGTTTTCATGCGGATGGCTTCTTGCAGGCGCATTGATGGCGCAACTAACGTAGCCGGTGATGATTTCAATGACGGCGGTGTTGATTTCAGTGACAGGGATTTCCGAACTGGTTTTTGGGGTGTGGCGTTCTGAGACCCAAGGGTTTGGGTTGGGTTTGGGTTCTGGTAGAAAGCGGGCGTGTTCTTGTCATCGTTGTTGTTGTCATCTGAAGGTGCTTTCATCTGGTCTTCACTAACATTGACCGATCTGAGACGTACCATCTGAAGCAGAGAAGGGGTGACCAGGGGAATGTTTGCATCTTCTTTGGGAAAGGGCACACTCTTGTGCCTTGACAGAAGCTCTTTGCTCCGGGCCTTGGTCTCTCTGTTCACAAAGCTGGGCTGTCTTCTGAAGATCACAGGGGGCTGGTTCTCCGCTGGGAGAGGAGGTGGGAGAGGGACATTGATAGAGGGGCCACTTACTGGAGGCTCAGAGGGCATCTGGTCTTCAAATTGTACAGGGGGAGGGAGGGGGATGTTGATAGAGGTTGGAGGAGGTACATTTGAGGTGGGCTCTAGAGCCACTGTGATGGGTGGAAGTGGAGATTTGTGTAGTGGGGTCGGTACTACCTGTGACTCAGGATACGTTTCTTTTGATTCAGGGGTGTCCTCCATATTGATTGGCATACTGGAAAGTTGGTTGACCCCTGGGTCTTTCTCATTTGAAAGAACAATTGTTAGTTCATCTGAAGGAATTTCATTTGATTTGGTATTGGGGTTAGAGAACAGAACAGTCATTTCGGGACTATCCTGCTCCATGTCTGTTTGAGCCAAATTGGGTAACAGATTTGCAGTTCCCCCATTCACAGTATCTCCAGCCACAGTTGCTCTATTCAAAGTTTTCTTATTCTCCCACACACCAAGAGCTCCAGTAGAAGTCTTCCGTGCTTCAACAATGGTGTTGCAGCTCTCTGCCTTATCTGTCAGACTGTCCGTACTGAAGGGAGGGGGTGGAGGTGGAAAGGCCATCTCATCTGGCTCATCAAAAATGGAATCTGACGGCTCCTCTGGTGGAGGTGGAGGAGGCCAGTTGGACTCCACTGTGAGGACGTCTTCTATAACCCCCTGCTTGATTTCCGGTTGGAGAGTGGAAACAGAGCTGGGAGGTGTCTTAGAAGGGGGTGGAGGAGGATGGTGGGCTGGAGGTGGGGATGCTGGAGGAGAGTCCTTATCCACATTGGGAAGCTCCAGGGATTCAAGAGGCTGCATGTATGGCTCTGATTTGGTGGGACACTCCTCTTTAATATTTTCAATGGCATTCTGATCTTCAACTTCCTCAGCTACGACCCCAACCTCAAGTTGCTTAGATTCTGCCTCAACTTCCTTAACTACTAACTCAACCTCAGCTAGCTCAGTTACAACTTTAACTTCCTCAGCTACGACCCCAACCTCAAGTTGCTTAGATTCAGCCTCAACTTCCTTGACTACTACATCAACCTCAACCAGCTCAGTAACAACTTTAACTTCCTTAGCTACTACCTCAACCTCAACTTGCTCAGTATCAACTTTAACTTCCTTAGATATTACCGCTACTTGCTTAACAATCTCAGCCGCAGTCTGCAAGATAAACATCTTGCTATTTGTGGTTGAATCTACCTCTGTGGTTGAATCTACCTGTGTCTGGCTTGTTGCTGATGTCTGAACTTCAGGATCTTGCCTGTGTGATCGTGGAGTGCTTTTTTTCATGACAGGAGGTGGTTCCTTCTTCCGAATCGTTGCTGAACTTATTTCACCTTGTTTCTCATGCTTCACTTCTTGATCCTGGTTCTCTGCAACACTGCAACTCTGTTTCTGCACTTCTACACTTGCTTCTTCTCTCTCTGGGATCAGCACCAGTCTTCCTTGGTCTTTTGTTTGACACTTATGTATCTCAGACACCTGCTCTGACGTAGGCTTCGTCTTGTTTAAAGAATTGTCTCTGCTTTCCAGTGTTGTCAAGACATCGTTCCCTATCGTATCCTGCTGTGCCATCAAACCTTGAGATTCCTTGCTATATTTGTTCTGAGCTTCCTGCTGCAGTTCCAGTAGAGTTGTTTCTTTGAGCTCCTGTTGCCTCTGGAGCTGTGCTACGCTGTTGATGCTGTGGGAATGTGGTGGACACAGCAGTTCGATGGTCCGTCTGTTGTGGGCCCAGGTCTCCGGGGGCGGCGGAGAGGGTGCTTTTACATTGGGAGGTGCTGGAATGTTAAGCAGTTTTCTGATCTCCCTGGATATAGGGGATTGGGCTTCGGTCCCTGGTGTTAGCGTTTCGCTGTTCATATCAGCCAGAGGTGGAGAGACCTGCTGTGTAGGGCTAGGGTTGTTTTTGGTATCTTCATTGACATGTTCTGAGGTGACAGAGGACAGAGAGGTTAGCGAAGAGGATGCTGAAGCTCTTGATCCAGACCTCTCTGGTTTGGCAGGTTTCTTCTGTTTCCCCGTTGAGGCAGAGGGGCAGATCCCCTTGGGGGATAAAGTTGGAGTACCACTCTGGCTGGAATACCCGCTGGAAGGCGATATGGTCCTGTCAAACTTACCCCCCTCCGATGGAGCCTTCTGTGGGGAAGGGCTGTTGGACTCTGGCCTCTCTGGAGCTTCACCACCTCCAGGCGAGGACTGCAAGGGATCCAGGGGATTTGAAGTTATGGAAGACCTTGAAGTTATGGAAGACCTTGTATATTCCGAGGTGTTTGATCCAGGCACAGAGCTCTTTGGGATTTGTTTGTAGAGCTCTTTAGAGATCTCAATTGTCACCAGGCCTGTGTCTTCACCAGCATCAACCTCTCTACCCACGGAGTGTCTGAGATCCCTCACCGCCACTAGTTGTTGGGGTCTCCTTTTCATTATCTTCTCGTGGTGCAGTGAGTTGGTTCTCCTTGGGGGAGCCGGCGGCATCTTTGTCTTCATGATTGATAGACTGCGAGAGAACCTATGAGATTCTCCTCCTGCGTCGCATGTATCTCCAGCACTCAAAGATCCAGATAGACCTGACTCGGACCTCCCCTGGCTGGTGGCAATAATAGAACCCTTACTTGGTTTTAGGCTCACAAGATGCTTGTCCCCATCAGGCTGCTGTGGCTGTTTCTCCTGCACAGTGAGGCTCACTACCTGTGGATTAGCAGGGCCGAAGCTCCCCTTTGTGGAGGAAATGGCCGATGAGTTGGACTTGATTGTCTCTGAAGACTGCGAGTGGCTCCAGACGGATCCTGAAGTCACAGAGTTGGGGGTTGCTGTAGAGCCATCGTCATGGGAACTACTGCCTCCGTGTGAAACGGAGTCGCCATCGTCACAGCAGCCATCGCCGCCAGACGTCCGCGATGATGCAGGGCTGGCAGAGGATCCTGAAGCTGCGCTGCTCTTACTGACGCCATGGTTGCCGTTGTTTCCACGGCCACGACTGGTGCTACGGCTGATCTGTATGACTTCAACAGAAGCCGGAAGGTAAGCATTGGGGATGATCTTGGACATGTAGGTGGCCTGGGGCGAGATGGACATCACTGGACCCTGAGAGGATGTAGAAACATGACCCAAGATTAGGAGCTGGACTCTTTGGAGATGTTGTGGAGTTGGATACCATGTTGCTGCTAATGTTTGTCCTTTCTGAAAAGGTATATTTCGATCTGAGTTCTGAGTTTAGTCGTTCAGATACCAAACTTAGTTTAGTTCCAACCAACAGCATCCCTGAGATTTGTAAGAAACACTTTGAACTGAAACCCACCTGTGGCTCCAGGAGAAAGCTGGGGATTCCAGCAGAGGAGGTCATGCCTGGCACAGCCAGAGATTTGGGCCTTTGGGTGGGAGACAGATGGGAGTTGAGTCCCCGGTGGTGGGTAAAGCCCTGGTCTTCCCTGTAGACCTTCTGAAGGTGGTGTCTCAACAGTTGCTCCTCCCTAGATGCCTATTCCGATAATGAAGATAATCTACAGTGAATCCCTGTTTCAATAAATCCATAAGAAACCAACATTTTGAGATACTTTCAATGCAGTTACAATTAGGATGTACTACTATCAGTCTGTAATTTGAAACATGACTATGAACAGAACAAATCACGGTATACAACATGTGCAAGTTGGTTTGAAAATGTTTTTTAACTCTTCACCTCCAGATTTGAGAGGTGAACCCGGGCTCCATCTTGATTAGTTGGTGAAGTCTCTCCATCTATGGTGGGGATGACCACAATATCAGGTTGGTCAATGCTGCTCTGTACTTTTGGGGTGTCCTTTAGCGCGGAAGCAACTTCGTAGGCAGGCTCCCTGTGCAGAGCTGGAAGGCAGATTGAGATGGAGACTTAACATTAAGTACTGTGGTGAAACGTGTTGCAGTATTTTCTCACAGTCAATTAAGTTGTGTTCCGTAGGTTGATTGTTGCACACATTGAGGAACTAGCTAGAACCCCTGTCCTGTGTGAAGAACCCCTGTCCTGTGTGAAGAACCCCAGTCCTGTATGAAGAACCCCTGCCCTGTGTGAAGAACCCCGGCCATTTACGAAGATCCCCGGTCCCGTGTGAAGAACTCCGGTCCTCTATGAAGAACCCCGGTCCTGTATGAAGAACCCTTGTCTTGTGTGAAATGTCCCTTAGTTGCTTAGATGAATCAGGTTGAGCTGGCTGCACAGTTAAGTTTGCTGCTGTATGTGACGTGACCCTGTACGTACCCAGCTCTCTGTGGATCTGCTGTGGTATGCCCATGATTGTAGTCCTTCTGACCCTCTTCTTGCCTTTCTCCTGTTTCTTCACAGGGTTCAGAGGCTTAAAGGTCGAGCCTATGAGTAGAGGAGCACATGTTCAGGGTAGCAGAGGCGGGAATGGGGGGACAGGGGTTGAGGGTGCGGATGAGTCGAGGGAAAAAAAGTGGATGAGAGGTGGGAAGAAAGAGAATGTGAAAGCGATTAGAGGAGGGATTGGGGTGAGGATGAGAAGTGAAAAGAAAGTCCAGATGAGAGTATGGAAGAATGTGAGGATGAAAGGAGTCGTGAGGATGAGGGATCAGAGGAATCCAAGCCATTACGTTGCAGTCGGGAATCACATTTCTTTTAAATAGTGAAAGATTGTTATTTTGGAAAAATGATAGAAATATTTGAATGGTTTAAGCTATATGAATTCAGTAAGTTGTTGGTGCATTGCACAGAATGGTGTGCTTTGCCAGGCAGAGACAGACCCTGGCCCGTTTCCTAGAGACCAAGAAATCTACAGCTGTGTGTGTGTTTCTGGGTTTAGAGGACAGAATGGGGTTAGGGTTAGGGTTGTGAGACATCACCTGGGTGTGTGTTTCTGGGTTTAGAGGACAGAATGGGGTTAGGGTTAGGGTTGTGAGACATCAGCTGGGTGTGTGTTTCTGGGTGTGAGACATTGTTTTTGGGTCTTAATTGTACATCCATTAAACATGTTCTTATCTGTTCTAATAAACACACACGTTTATCTACCTTGTGCTGTCAGCGCGGGTCTTGATGACACGCAGGATGAATTACCCGCAGAGTTTCTGGACCCATCAGGTCCTTCCCTGTCCTGGGACCTCGCATCCTGCTCCGGCTGGAGACCCTGAGTCCCCAGAGAGAAGAGAACGTAAAAACGGAGGAGCCTTGGAGGAAACCTAGAGAGGAGCCAGGTTCCGATAGGATGCCCATCTCTTTCTGGCTTTGTGTTACGACATCCAGACGGAAATTATAGGCCTCTTACAAGGGCTATATTGTTAACCAAGACGGCTACCTGGCTGACTGCTATTAGCCAAAGGACAAAGAGAATACTGCTTACTGCATTGCAATGGTTGTCCTGGAAGTCCACTCCATTCCCGTGTTCCGCTGGAGAAACCAAAGAAGGTACAGTCAGATGTTTGTGCTCAAATGCTAGAGAAATTAGCACCTCTTTCAGATGAGTACCGATTAGTGACCATCACATTCACACAGTCCGTAGGCAGCAGTGAACGCTGTGTAGGAGTGTGTGTGTGTGAGTGTGTGTGAGTGTGAGTGTGTGTTTGTGTGTGTGTGAGTGTGAGTGTGTGTGAGTGTGCGTGTGCTGTCACCTTCCTGCTGTAGTATCTTCAAACCCTGCAGGGCCTCTGTGTGGAGATCCTCTATGTGCTGCGGCCGTCTGCCCTCCACAAACACGTTCTCCTGGTACTGGGAGGAGGCCGTGTAGTGAACCGCCAGCCTCCTCTGTTCATCCTGAGCCTTAGTACCCGCTAGAGAGGGGGAGAAAGGGAGAGAGGGGGTGAAAGGGAGAGAGGGGAGAGAGATCATTTATCAAAGTGTTAAGTGTAATAACACACCAGTAACAACAAGCTAGATAGGTGTTATGCTGCCTTGATAAAGTAGGGGTCAGATGGGGTCAGTCGCTCTTGGTATTGGTTTTAGTAGTGAACATTCTGGTTTCACTGTGTACTGGTAAACCATGGCCTAGCACCACTGGTTATGTATTGAGAGCAAGCACTATAGGTACTAAATGTAACCACTAATGTAAATCCAATCACCAAAAAGTAAATGTGACACTTAACCCTGAGATACGATGACCTCGTCAGATGGAGGTTTGAGAATGAGACGCGCTCTGTTCCACCAATACTGTATATCCCTGACCTCTGACCTCAAGACCCAATGCTGGGTTTGAGGGCACAAGCCAGTATTTTTGGGTGACCATCCAGCCACCCCACAGAGCTCGAGTAGGCTGATCTCCAGGCAGACCCCCCCCCCCCCCGGGAGTCCATATGGAAGAGAGTAATCTGGATTGGTCCAGTGGGGCGTCACAAAAAGCACCCTTGTTGTAGTGCACTTTGGCCCACAGGATGCGGTCAAAAGTGGTGCTCTACATTAGTAATAGGGTGCCAATTTGGACACCGGTATGGCTCCCAGACAAAGATGCTAAGCGGCCTGGGAACTCAACAGGAGTTGGGTGACGTGAGGATTTAGTGTTTATTAGGATTCCCAGGGGGTGGTGCTGGGTTATAGGCAGTACCAGACACCAGACTGTAAACTAGTTTGACCGGGGGGTGGTGCTGGGTTATAGGCAGTACCAGACCCCAGACTGTAAACTAGTTTGACCAGAGGGTGGTGCTGGGTTGTAGGCAGTACCAGACACCAGACTGTAAACTAGTTTGACCAGAGGGTGGTGCTGGGTTGTAGGCAGTACCAGACACCAGACTGTAAACTAGTTTGACCAGAGGGTGGTGCTGGGTTGTAGGCAGTACCAGACACCAGACTGTAAACTAGTTTGACCGGGGGGTGGTGCTGGGTTATAGGCAGTACCAGACCCCAGACTGTAAACTAGTTTGACCAGAGGGTGGTGCTGGGTTGTAGGCAGTACCAGACAC
>JACXGJ010008230.1:0-27801 GCA_016801105.1 Esox niger | reverse complement strand
CTGATTTAATAACCCTGTTTACATGACACATCTGATTTAATAATCCTGTTTACATGGCACAACTGATTTAATAATCCTGTTTACATGACACAGCTGATTTAATAACCCTGTTTACATGGCACATCTGATTTAATAACCCTGTTTACATGACACATCTGATTTAATAATCCTGTTTACATGACACATCTGATTTAATAACCCTGTTTACATGACACATCTGATTTAATAATCCTGTTTACATGGCACATCTGATTTAATACTCCTGTTTACATGACACAGCTGATTTAATAACCCTGTTTACATGGCACAACTGATTTAATAACCCTGTTTACATGGCACATCTGATTTAATAACCCTGTTTACATGACACATCTGATTTAATAATCCTGTTTACATGGCACATCTGATTTAATACTCCTGTTTACATGACACAACTGATTTAATAATCCTGTTTACATGGCACAACTGATTTAATAATCCTGTTTACATGGCACACCTGATTTAATAACCCTGTTTACATGACACATCTGATTTAATACTCCTGTTTAACCATCCTGCGATGTGCATGTATCCAGTGTGAAATGAGTGAATGTAGGAAAAACATCTTGGTTTATTTCTGAAAATACACTGATAATATAGTGGCAAGACAATCCCCATTGAATGGGAAGGACAGCATGAATGAGAACTAAGTTACAAAGCATTTTATCTTCGTTGCGCTCATGTTGAGTATACGGACAGTTCTTAATAAGAGGACATACTTGAAAACCATTACAGAGAAGCTGGAGCTAAAACCAGCACAGGTCAAATGTACAGCCAGAACGCAGATTAACCTGTTTGCACATCTCAATCATTGGAAAGATAGCTCAGAAAACCAGGTGTTTTTTTAATCAGCGTATGCTCACATTGAGTTTGACCGTGAACCGATTAAGACTAGCAGAGTAAGGTGTTAACATGACAAATGACATAGTTGGCTAGAATCAAACTAATATTAAATTATTTTTATGCATGTGAATGTATTCTGTCATTATGTAGAGAGCAGGAACAGCTCCTATTTGTCCTTTTTAAGGGCAAACACTAAGAAGAAATCAGCTGGGTGTTGCTCTGCGCTCAGGCCAATTTTCAGGGCTGTTTTCTCGGGGAAATGGCTCTCTGTCTGTTTCCATTCACTCCATTCTGTGTGTTGGTGCTCTTATTGCTGTCAGTCCTTTCCATGCATAAAGGGCCTCATTTGAAAAGGCTCATTGCAAATCTCATATCTTACAGGAAACAGTCTAGATTTATTTTCCTCCCCCTTTTTGTTCTTTTCGGTCTTCAAAGATCCCCTCTTGGCTGAAATAATGGCTTTCAACATCCAGTCAAAGGAATTAGGGAAGTTCTCGGAGGACTCACAGTTGGGTGTTTATTCTGCTTTTCGATATCTGTCCACAGCAGGTACATGGGCCCAAAGATAGAGATGATATTACAGAGTGTATCAGCATCTGTGTTCACATCTGCTTCTATTCAGCGTTAAGCAGAGTTTCTATATAACATTGTTACAGTTTCCACATATTAGCTTCTACTCAGTAGAGTCCCTTTATGTCCACATGCAGTATCTGCTTCTACTCAGTAGAGTCCCTGTATGTTCACATGCAGTATCTGCCTCTACTCAGTAGAGTCCCTGTATGTCCACATGCAGTATCTGCTTCTACTCAGTAGAGTCCCTGTATGTCCACATGCAGTATCTGCTTCTACTCAGTAGAGTCCCTGTATGTCCACATGCAGTATCTGCTTCTACTCAGTAGAGTCCCTGTATGTCCACATGCAGTATCTGCTTCTACTCAGTAGAGTCCCTGTATGTCCACATGCAGTATCTGCTTCTACTCAGTAGAGACCCTGTATGTCCACATGCAGTATCTGTTTCTACTCAGTAGAGTCCCTGTATGTCCACAAGCAGTGTCTGTTTCAGGGCCCACTTTATCCACTTTATCAACATGGCTGTGCATGTTTATGGATAGTAAAACAAGGACAGCTTGACCTTGTGTAGGGTTAGGGCTAGGGTTAAGGCTTAGGGCTTAGGGCTAGATCTTAGGGTTGGAGAAAACGTGTGTGCATGGGTGATGGGTAGAAGTGGACACTTGTTACTCAGTCCTGTCACAACTGGATTCTGCCTTTTTAGGAGTTTCAAAAGAATGCTTTGGAACGAACATCCAGCTCCTGTTCTCCTGTAGGGTGGCGACTGAAGACACACATGATCCTATGCCAGAGGAAGCCACCAGCGAGACAGCTGTGACCTTGAGAACAGAAGCTCCTGTCCTGAGCCAAATTACACCCACCTTCCTCATGCTCCAGCCCAACGTGCCAACAGCGCCAGGTGCCCCTCCTAAAGTGGGTCTGTGGGCCAAGATGGAGTTCTAAGCGGCCAGGCTGGTGATGTTTTACATAAGAAAGGAGTTCACTAGAAAGAAAATATTGACTAATTTCCTGGTTGAATGCTAATTGCTCAGCCCATTGATTCAGGCTTTGCATATGCATCTGTTAAATTGCTACTGTGGAATAATGCAATAATTTGTTACATCAGCTTGCAATACGGGCATTGATAAGTTGATTTAGTTATCTTCAAAAATGAATGATTTAGGTAACTGAAGCATTAGTCATATTCATGATCTTAGAAGTTTGATGTCTTTCACATAAGTTATTGTCACACAAAAATACAGAGCTAAAAACATCTATTTGCATACATTTTTATGTAATCTTTGATCTCCTTGACAAATTCTTTGGAATGTCTCTTAGCCAAATGCATTGTGCCGAAGTCATTCTCGTTTGGAGCTTGCATCCCACTGCTTTAGCCTAGAGATTCTCATAATCACCAAACCTCCCACAGTGAAAGATTATCAAAGAACCCATGTACCAAGTCATCTCTCAAGCGAATCCTTCAGGCAAAAAAGGGGAAAACATGCATGCATCAAACAAAACATTTGCACACATAATAAAGTGCTTCACCCTGGTTGTCTATGATACCTTGAAGTCAATGCTGATAAAACACCAGAACAGAGGCTGTAGAGATACAACAACAAACACAGAGAGGGTTTGTCTGGGTCCGCAATCTTCAAACTAATCAACTTACATCCATTTTCCTGACACAACGTGTAGCCCAGTGTTGGATATCTGATGCAGGGTTGCAGTGTGACTTTTTCAGGAAGACATTCTCTGGACAGAGAAACCAATGTTTCCCAAACCCAAATGAGGGTTTAACAGGTAACACCACAGTCTCAACCACCCAATCAAAAAATACTTTCAGATGTTTTCATGTGAGCATGCTGTAAATACTCCATGTTTATTGGTTGATCTATGTGCACTGACACTTCCTGTATCAGTAAAAGCTCTGTCTGCTAGGCACCATTCTTACCTTATTTTAAATCCGGGTGAAGTAATTGAAAAGTAAAGGTTGATATACACTCCTGTTTCCAATTTCAGCCACAGAATTTTCCCAAATAAAATAAAATACTCTTGTTATTTGAACACCTGTCTGTGATTATCCTAAATGTTTTAGGGCATGAAGCTAATATGCGTAAGAGTTAGGGTTATTTGTGATGGTAGGGTTTGGGTAGTGGGTGGGGTTTATATATGATGGTAGGGTTTGGGTTGTGTGGTAGGTTTATTTGTGACAGTAGGGTTTGGGTTGTGTGGTAGTTTTATTTGTGACGGTAGGGTTTGGGTTGCGTGTTAGGTTTATTTGTGACGGTAGGGTTTGGGTTGTGTTAGGTTTATTTGTGACGGTAGGGTTTGGGTAGTGGGTGGGGTTTATATATGATGGTAGGGTTTGGGTTGTGTGGTAGTTTTATTTGTGACAGTAGGGTTTGGGTTGCGTGTTAGGTTTATTTGTGACGGTAGGGTTTGGGTTGTGTTAGGTTTATTTGTGACGGTAGGGTTTGGGTTGCGTGTTAGGTTTATCTATGACGGTAGGGTTTGGGTTGTGTTAGGTTTATTTATGACGGTAGGGTTTGGGTTGTGTTAGGTTTATTTGTGACGGTAGAGTTTTGGTTGTGTTAGGTTTATTTGTGACGGTAGGGTTTGGGTTGTGTTAGGTTTATTTGTGACGGTAGGGTTTGGGTTACTTATCATATCACCCCAAAGCACACTTGTCAATCAACTGGACATAGTTTGTTTTTCCGACATGCTCCTTCCCTAAACACTATTTAATTTAATCCAAAGAAAATTGAAATATAAATTCAAAGCTTAAATGTATTTGAAATATATAAAAAAAAATATTGTGTATGTATATATATATATATATATATATATATATATATATATATATAAAAATTGTACAGTATAAACATTATTCATTATACATGGAGGTTATTCTTGAAATCTAAACTCTATACAGTAGTCTGTTGTTTCAACTGTAACATACTGTAATCATAAAAGTTTATCTCCCAATTAGTATGATTTTAAAACCCACAGTGCTAAACATGACATTTAATGCCAATGAAATCATTAAAAACTGCTAACTATACCTTTTTCTTAAACCAGGCATATAAAGACATGACGTAATAACATGGCCATGAAAGGAAACCCAAGGTTATATCATTCAAGTTGTTCACCATTTAGCCGAGGTTGGAAAAAACACTTGAAACTGAACATGCCCGAAAAGCCAATGTGTATTAACGCAGTGGGGGAGGTAGTGTCACAAAACACAGCTCTTTTTTAAACTCGCCAGTTTCGCAGATCTTCAGAAGGAGAGCCCACATTGTGCCCGGGCTGCCACCTGCACACATGGGGAGGGCAGCCTGCCACTGTTTCAATGGAGCAGCCCGAAAAACCCAGCAGGCCTTGAGATAGCGGCTAAAGAGCTTATTTCCCAAATCTCTTTATCCTTTCTAGAACTGTGAGATGTTGACAGAAAGTCAGTTAACTCTAGCCAGTGGCAGCTGCATGGGTTTTGCATAATTAATTATTTATACGAAGCCAGACACAGTAATTACCATCCAGATGAATATGATATTCTAATCAGGCACGCTTTAATTTTAATTGCCCTCCAGCATCTAACTGTCAGTGCTGGCCTGGCTTGATAAAGTAGAGACTCTGGAAACACCATTAGACATCTGCTCCAAGAGCACCGACTCCGCTGTCCCATCAGCCCCACCACCCACAACACCAATCAATACAGGACTGCTGTTTGTGTGATCCCTCGCATTTTTCTGTGGAAAGCCATTTTCTGTCAACGACAAAAGCAGAAAAGGGCTTCAAATCCCGTGGCTCCCTAGTGAATGATGAGGCCTGCCAGGGTTGGTTTTCTGATGAAGCAGCTTTTCAGGCACCTGCCTAGACAGTCATGTGCCAAGCGATAAAATGAGGTTAGTGTTTTAACATGGTTTTATCATAGGCTAACAAGCACACCAAATCAGTGTTGCTGTCCAACAGTATCCTTTCCCAGTACCATGTTCAAAAAAAAATATTTCTGAAAATATCTGGAGAAAAAAATTGGTCCAGTCTTTTGATTTCTCTAACACAATTTTATACTCAGCAATCTATTGTATTCTACATATGAATGGGCCATGGGGTAGGGTGGCAAGATGGAAGCATTTTCTTACAAAGAAAAACATCCAAGCCTGACTGAAGTTTGCAAAAATAAGTCTCCCAAAAGCATGTGGGAAAATGTGTTATGATATGATGAAACCAAGGTTGAACTTTTTGGCCATAAATTCCAAAATGTATGTTTGGCGGAAAAACAACAATGCACATCACCCAAGGAACACCATACCCACAGTGAAGCATGGTGGTGGCAGCATCTTGCTTTGTGGCTGTTTTTCTTCTGCTGGAACCAGGGCCTCAAGGGGGATGGAATTATGAACAGTTCCAAATACCAGGCACTTCTGGCACAAAACCTTCAGGCATCTGTTAGAAAGCTGAAGATGAAGTTAACCTTTCAGCACGACAATGACCCAAAGCACACATCCAAATCCATAAGAGCATGGCTTCACCAGAAGAAGATTAACATTTTGGAATGGTCCAGCCAGAGCCCAGACCTGAATCCAATAGATCTGTGGAGTGATCTGAAGAGGGCTGTGCCCAGGAGATGTCCTCGCAATCTGATAGATTTGGAGAGCTTTTGCAAAGAAAAGTGGGCAAATATTGCCATGATAACATATGACATGCTAATAGACTTCTACCCAAAAAGACTGAGTGGTGTAATGAACTCAAAAGGTGCTTCAACAAAGTATTAGTTTAAGAGTGTGCACACTTATCCAACCAAAGTATTTTTGCGTTTTTAATTTATAATTTTTCTCCCTCAAATATTTCAGTTTGTTTTTTAATTGAATTGGTCACGTTATAGGTCACATTAACTAATGCAGATAACATTTCCTGACACTCTGCTTCCCCTTCCAGATTTGCTGCAACGGCTTTAATGATTTTTGCACATTCATCTGAAGAAAGATCAATCAAATTGAAAATTGATACATCACGCTGAACCAAGTACTGTTAGCTAGCAAAACATTATTTGCCTACCGACATCCAATGTTTCTCAGTATATGTCAGTATTACTGTGGATGGATCTGTTGCAGAAATATTGATCGCTACATTTAGATGTGAGAATAATTTGTGCTTTAACTGAGTAGTTAGCTGATCAACGCAAAAGACCGGTACCTTTAACTTGCGTTCTCTGGTGGTAGGCGTTACCTCTCCATCTCCTTCCTGCTAAAGAGCAATACACTCTGAAATAATTTGTTTAGCGTGTGGGGAGCACAAGTTGTTTCGCGTAGCGAAGTCATCTGTGCTTCAGCTGGTCTGCATAGAGCGTATTCGTGGCTCCAACAACTATGACAGTGAGATCGGTGTTTCTCAAATTCTTTGACGTGACGGGGAAGATGTTGCCATTATGGAACGCCTAGGTAAAATTAACACCATAGAGTCACTGGTTGCCATATTCTATGGTTGTCATTGAGATGAGTATATGAGCTTGTGGTATAATGACTCCTATGCCAGGTGGCTTTTTATGCACCCTCAGCAACCCAGGACAGTAAACAACCCACTGGCAGAGAGACATGTACATAAACACTGAACAGCTGAATGAGAAAATGACGCTGGTGTGGCGGTGTTTTGTGCGCTGGAGGCCTGTGCTCTACGCTAGCTCAGCTTGTTTCAGTTAAGGCTGCTGCTGCATTTTCAAACCTGGAAAGGAACTGAATGGAAATGAAAACACTTGAACTTTGTTGAATCTGGAATGGCGGGAAACATTTGGACTCCGCTGCTGGCATCTGCGGAGATGGACTCCTCCAAGATGTGCCTAACAGATTAAAAAACTGACAAGACTATAATTTTTAGTGCTTTTCTCCAAATGACAAATGTGTACCCAGGGTTGTACAGTTATATGACACAAAATATTTCAGAAATACAAGCAGTTGATTACTTATTATATATATATTTTTTTCCAACCTGTGCACTGTTTGTTTTTGGAAAGTCCACATGAACCCAAACACACTATATTACTCCATTCACCACTAGTTGTAACTGCTACTAAATCTCAAAGTGACCTGGTGTGTCTTTGGGAAACATCCTCAACACCATTGTCTTCAGTCTTTGCACATCTATTGATTTGACCACATATGAGCCAGACAAGGAACCCTTCCCCACTAGCGTGTGCATAAATGTCAAAACTTGCATGTTTGTTTTGGTGAAAGAGGGAGAAGTGAGATGTCTAATTCTCAACAAAAATCGGTCCAACAAAAGCAAGCAAGCAAGTTTATTTAGATAGCACAATTCATACATAGAAGCAATTCAATGTGCTTTACAGTGAAAATAGAAGTAATGCAATAGAATCAAAACAGTCAGATCCATCATCAGCAGATTTTTACATTTACACAGAGGTCACTCCTCTGATAGCACCAGAACCTGCATTGCAATTGGTAAAAGATAGCAAGATATACATTTAATAACAAAATAAATCAAGAAGAGACATATAAAATACAGCATAATAAGAAAACAGAATAAGAAAATATAAATAGAATATAAAATCATAGGAAGCTATAAAAGCTGTAAGAATAAACAGTGCTGTATAGGAAGCTATAAGGCTCACAGTGTGGTTAAGTTCAAGAGCTCAGTCACTGGCACGTGAAAAGAGAAGTGATTTTAGCCTGGATTGACACGTTTGGTGAACGTCTAAGATCTTCTGGTAGTTTATTCCGGTTGTGTACAGCATACGTAACTGCTAAACGCAGCTTCTCCATGTTTAGTTTGGACTCTGGGCTCTACTAGCTGACCTGAGTTTATGGATCTAAGAGCCCTGCTCGGTTTATATTCTTCAAACATATCAGAAATGTATTTTGGTCCTAAACCATTCAGTGATTTATAGACTTAAGACACCACTTTAAAATTGATTCCGTAACTGGCTGGAAACCAGTGCTAAGAATTAAGAACCAGAGTGATGTGTTCGGTCCTCTTGGTCCTGGTTAACATTCTAGCAGCTGCATTCTGAATGAGCTGCAGCTGTTTTACAGTCTTTTTGGGGAGTCCAGTTAAGAGGCCATTACAGTAGTCAACCCTACTAGAGATAAAAGCAGCGATCAGCTTCTCTTGGACTTTTTGGGACACCAGGCTTTTGATTCTGGATATATTTTTCAGATGATATAATGCTGTTTTGGTTACCGATGTGATATGACTGTTAAATGTGAGGTCTGAGTCTATCAGAACACCAAGATTAGGGACTTGATCCTTGGTTTTAAGGGTACGGGAATCAAGCTCTTTACTCATACTTGCTCTTTTATTTTAGTTGCCAAACACAATAGAAGTTTTATCTTGGTTTATTTGTAGACAATTTTGGTTCATCCAGTTATTTATGTGCTCTATACAGAGACACAGAGAGTCTATTGAGCTGTTGTCATATGGTTTAAGAGCCATATATATTTTAGTATCATCAGCATAGCTGTGGTAGTTAATGTTGTCCTGTAGAATTTGGCCCAGAGGTAGCATATAGAGATTGAACAGAAGCGGTCTGAGAATTGATCCTTGTGGAACTCCGCATGTCATAGCCACCCAATCAGATTCATGATTACCAATGGTGACAAAGTAACTCCGGCCATCTAGATAAGATCTGAACCAGGACTGAACCAGGACTATCCTGGAAAGTCCTACCCAACTGGTCTAATGTTACTATGCATAAGCACACCTGAGCTTGTTGTCCACCAGGACGTTGACCACCCTTGTAAGTGTGTAGACAGGAGCTCCTCATCAGTGTAGAGATCTCTGTTTTGAATATATGACTTTGGCTGAGCTGAAGCTGCTGTCTGTTCAGCCTGAAAGGAGATCAAGCAACAGCATTCATGTATTGATTTGTCAGTTTTTCTTGTCTATTTACTGTAATTAAAACGTTTGTTTGTCAGCCTGTAATAAAGCATTTCAGAGGTGTTCTGTACACACCATAATACTAAAATTTGCAGGATCGATCAGTGAGAGGAAACCCAGCAGAGTCAGACAGTGATAGGAGTCCCTGCAAGTGTCAGACAGTAAGTCCCAGTAGGGTCAGACAGTAGGAATGTAAATTAATGTTTACAGGAGTAGGGATGTATATGAATGTTTACAGTAGGGATGTATATGAATGTTAACAGGAGTAGGGATGTATATGAATGTTTACAGGAGTAGGGATGTATATGAATGTTAACAGGAGTAGGGATGTATATGAATGTTAACAGGAGTAGGGATGTATATGAATGTTAACAGGAGTAGGGATGTATATGAATGTTAACAGGAGTAGGGATGTATATGAATGTTAACAGTAGGGATGTATATGAATGTTAACAGTAGGGATGTATATGAATGTTTACAGTAGGGATGTATATGAATGTTTACAGTAGGGATGTATATGAATGTTTACAGGAGTAGGGATGTATATGAATGTTTATAGTAGGGATGTATATGAATGTTTACAGTAGGGATGTATATGAATGTTTACAGTAGGGATGTATATGAATGTTTACAGGAGGAAGGATGTATATGAATGTTTATAGTAGGGATGTATATGAATGTTTACAGTAGGGATGTATATGAATGTTTACAGGAGTAGGGATGTATATGAATGTTTATAGTAGGGATGTATATGAATGTTTACAGTAGGGATGTATATGAATATTTACAGGAGTAGGGATGTATATGAATGTTTACAGTAGGGATGTATATGAATGTTTACAGGAGTAGGGATGTATATGAATGTTAACAGGAGTAGGGATGTATATGAATGTTTACAGTAGGGATGTATATTAATGTTTACAGTAGGGATGTATATGAATGTTTACAGGAGTAGGGATTCATATGAATGTTAACAGTAGGGCTGTATATGAATGTTTACAGGAGTAGGGATGTATATGACTGCTATATGAGGCGTTCTGCGCTGATCTCCCACCACCCTGCTCTCTCTAATGGTTTGATCTCCCCCCACCCTGCTCTCTCTAATGGTTTGATCTCCCCACCCACACTGTTGGTGACTGAGGCTCAGATGCCTCTGGATTTGTTGCCCACAGTTAGAATTTCATTAAGGGCCTGATCCTGCCGCCTCGTCCTACAGTTAGGAAGAACTCAGCAGGGCTGGGTCTCACTGGACCTGTACTCACTGGACCGGCACTCACTGGACCTGGAATCACTGGACCGGGACCTACTGGACCTGGACTCACTGGACCAGGATTGACCGGACCCGGACTCACTGGACCAGGATTGACCGGACCAGGACAGACCGGACCATGACTGACCGGACCTGGACTCACTGGACCAGGATTGACCGGACCAGGACTGACTGGACCCGGACTCACTGGACCCGGACTCACTGGACCAGGACCGACCCGACCAGGACTCACTGGACCTGATCACACTGGACTTGGGCTCTCTGGAATGGGACTGACTGGACCTGGGCTCTGGACCGGGACTCACTGGACCTGGGCTCTGGACCGGGACTCACTGGACCTGGGCTCTCTGGACCGGGAGTCACTGGACCTGGGCTCACTGGTAATTCTGCCTCTGAGTCAAAAGTCAGCAGGCGCCAGTAAATGATCTCCGTTGTTGTTTTGAGTAAAGGGAGGCGAGGGAGGCGAGGGAGACGCAGGAGCTCCTTTCTTCCCAGGTTATCCTAGGAGAATATAATGAGGAGTGAAAGTATTGCAAGCATTGGGATAACTGAGAATAAAACTTCTCTACAGAAACGGCAACAGAGGAAGTGGACTCTGTTATGTCTAACATCAAAAGGGAAACAGAGAAAAACAGAGGGCTATGGCACTCTCCAGACTCTTTCGGTTGTTTGGAGAGTGCCATAGCCCTCTCAATCAAAGTCACCACCCGGAGATAAACCCCGGGCTAATAAAGGCCCAAATTTGGAATGCGCTGTGACCTTGCTCCACAATGAAACAGTCTAATAAGGACATGGTCCTGAGAGGAAGCGGATATTCTCATTCAGTCCCTGTGTTCACACACGCATTTCACTGCTTTACAGAGGAAGGGGACATATAGAGTGTCATACTGTGTGTTATAGGAAGAGATTATACCGTGTGTGACACTGAATCTAGCTTGGAATGTCTACTACAGTACCTAATTAGTAATGGGGGCTCTGAAATTCTGAGTCAATTATGGAAGACTTTCATATTATTAGGAGGCTGTGAGTGTGACAGTCGTTTTGTTTGATCTGACAAAGTGTCACTTGAGTATAGGCTGTAGCCAGACTTAAACACATTTTTTTAATTTTAGTTTTAATGCGTGCAGTGTAAAAGTCATAATTAAATGTTTGGTGTACCAGAAGTGACATATTGGGAAAATATTGCTGTTTCCAACCTCAAAATATGTTAAAACACTTCGTCTGAATACTGTCATTCTTAGGATGAGTTCATTTTACACTTTAGTCCAAATGTTTCAACTGGGCCAAATGGATTTGGATTAGGGTCCAAACAGTCCTCATACCTTCCAACCTGGTTCCACCACCAGACATCCTCATCACGTTCTCTCAGAAGCTTCACATCAATCCAAACCTCATTTACCACACTATGAATGGCCAATTATTTCTGAGATCTTGCCCTTTTTAACTCTAATAAGAGCTTCATCTATGGGAATGCAAACCCAAGTGGATTTTGTATGTTTCTGATGACAGCTTAAGGAGTCCATGATGGTTACACAAGTGGATTTTGATACCAGCTTCTATGTTTCCAACATAAATATGCAAGGCACTTTTATCCAGTGCAGTTGTCAAACATACTCTTTCATAATTTCCACCTGTTAAAATCCGCATCGTAACACATTGTCATTTAAAACAACTGTGAGCAATTTGACTTAAGTACTTCGCTCAGGTTCAGAACAACTGTTGCTTGGGATTAATTAATTTATTGTTACTTTTACATTTGAACCAATTTGTGATTATGTCCCAGATCATGACAGCCACTCTCAGCGTACTCAGGACAGTCGATACTGAGAAATGTGTTCTCCAAAGCACTTCTGCTGTTCTGATACTTATCACACTGATATCGGAGGACAAACACATTCTTCGGTCTTCTACCTCTAGCTTAGAGACTCCTAAGCCACAACCAGGAGCCGCTAGAATGCGATAAAGCCAGGCAACCATATTCGACTACTAAACCCCAAACCCAGACATACTGAACACTTGACACTACTAAACCCCAAACCCAGACATACTGAACACTTGACACTACTAAACCCATGCAATAGGACTTTGTTTGCTGACGTGTGGGTAAAATACCCCAGCCTTCAAGTTGACAGCCACAGACACAGACTAGAGACAATCACAGCCTTCAAGTTGACATCCACAGACAGAACAGACTAGAGACAATCACAGCCTAACATGGTGGTGTTTAACAATTTTTTTTTTCGCATTTTCTTATTTGATTAACTATTCAGGAGAAATTGTTGAATTGCAAGACTTATTTTCATTTAAACTTTGATATAAATGTTTTGTATTTATTTTATTAAAGTAAATAATTATTCTTGGATGTTCCAAGTCGATAAAATCTCAGAAGGCATAGTACCGGAGTCGATTCAACATTAGACGTTCTAACTCAGAGTGACATTTTACATACTTCTCTTTTTACCAGCCCCCCGTGGGAATCAAAGGAATAACCCTGATGTGCTGCTCTGAGCCACCAGTGAGCCACAGGGGACAATGGAAGACCTAAGAAACTGCGGCGTGTCGTCAGTGGGATTTCTCTTACAGGGTATTTCTACCCATGTTTATTGAGTCTTATAGACACTCTGAGGACGTTAACAGATCTTTCCTCATGCCCTGATATTGGAGATCATGTTTTTATAACAAGTCTAGGGATTAAAGACTTTTCTGGCCTTCCTTGTGAACTGAACACTGTTAGCATCCATTTAAAGGCGGAAATTAAACACAACAGTACCTTCAACAGGTGTCCAAACGACGCTCCAATGAAAGTGGACAGGAAGGAGATGGAAGCGAGCATTGCTCAAACAAACGACCACTGCTGCTCAGACAAGTGAAACCAATGGTATAACCATTCCGCGTGTCTGTTTTCACAGGACCTTTAGCACAGGCTAGTGAACACGGACCAGCAAATCCCTCTGAATTTCCCAGCTCGCCAATGGTAATCTGGGTTGGGGGTGACCAAGCGAAGTCTAAATTGAGCCCTCTGCGACGCGTCCGTGCCGGCACAGCAGCCTTGTTAGAGAGCCGCCGTGACGACGAAGGCACTTCTGCTGGAGTCAGATGAGATAAGGGCTATCAGCTCCATGGCTCCGCTGAGAGTTAGCATCACAATCCGCCACTTCTGAGCAGCATAGCAGAGACACAGGCCATGAAAATCAGCACCGGTGACTGCCAGACAAGGCCGGCGTGGACAGCCCAGGGTGATCCACAACATCTGCCCATTACAATGACAGGGCCATTCATGGTAGCTATGGCAATAAAGTCAGAACCACGCTAGAAATCATTTAGTCATCATGATTTGTACTGAACTTTTGTTCAGCTTTTTTCTCACTCTGTAGTTTTGTCATTTGCACATGGGTTGCGTATAGAGCATTTAACCAGACGACTCCGTCCCCAGGCCCAGACCAGAACCGGGGAAACTTAATGGAACTCTGGCACGCCGGGTCACTCATACTTAAAACACAATCCGGTTGATTAAAAATCACATTGAAGAACAATTAACGCCACAACAAGGACTGTTAAGAACACACATGTGGTTGTCCAGCCGGTCGTGATGGTTACGCTAGCTGTGATCCTCACATGACAGCATGTTCCACTGGACTGAACGCTTGATTGTTGTGTAGTAAACATACTGCAATATGGTCTGTACAGTGCATTTTGTCATGTTTCACTGTTGCATTTTAATCCTGTGTTGTTTCCAGAATGAGGAGACGCGGCTTCAGCAGCCGCTAATCTGGATCCTAATTAAACACTAAATACTATATAGGGAAATGGCGTGACCTTGGCTACTTCGTCTCACTGGTTCATTAAAAATTTAAATATGTGCTGTCAAAATGTGCACATTTTATGGAAATAAGAGTGTGCATAATTATTAATTATAATTTATGTCAAGTTTGATAGTCAAATAATTTATTGCCTGTGTATATCTCAAGAACAGTTGAGAGGTTTCTGAACAGTGGGATTTTTAAATCAGAGATTATGAAGAGATGTAGTGAGATTGTGAAGAGATGTAGTGAGATTATGAAGAGACGTAGTGAGATTAGGAAGAGATGTAGTAAGATTAGGAAGAGATGTAGTGAGATTATGAAGAGATGTAGTGAGATTATGAAGAGATGTAGTGAGATTAGGAAGAGATGTAGTAGGCATCAGGAAGGGTTAGTAACTGATGTCTACTGCACCCTTTGACAGTATTGTTAAATGTTAGATTTTTGACATAATTTGTGGTGTAGCTCAAATATAGCACTTTCCTTTACTGTATTTAAATTCTATATAAGTAAATGTAATACATTTAATATACAGTACAAGCAAACGCAGGCCATTTTTTACTCTAATTTAAACATGAGTAGTTATTTTCTCCCAAGTAGTTTAGATTATTGTTTCAACCTCAGAAACTTTCTTTATTTGCCGTTGTAGCTTTCAGGGGAACCAATGATTTCTTATCATTATAATTTGCATAGACAGATAATTCTAATATGGTTGGGGCTAACCCTTCCTCTAAGTGGTGGATAACAGATCATTTTTAGCTTTTAATCCATTAATGAAATGTGTTTGCGCATTGAGTTGAATCATCAACATAATTATAAGAGAAAATGTATTATTTTCAGTTATCGGGGAAGTTAGGGTATTGTGGACCTAATTTGCATATGAATTAATGACAGGGCTGTGTCATTAATTGATATGGTTTTCCTGGTCATTATGGTACCAGTCACGTACAGGGATACAATGGTTTGGTTTGTGCCAAGGAAGAGGCCTATGCCCAAATGAGTCGTTGGTTAAAGTTCGTAAACATGGACCGGCTATTTGCATATAAAAGTGCTTATATTCCAGTCAGTGAATGCTGTGTTTTAAATGTGTCTTTAAAATTCACATCACAAGGTCTCAAAATGTTTCCTGTGATCAGTTATCAGTTTGAACAACTGACCCATCTTAGCATCTATGCATATATGGAACCATTCGTTTATCATGAATGCATTTCCGACAGACTGAGACAAAACGCTTAACGTGTGTGAGGACAACCACTCAAAACTCAATTGAGATATTGTTTTATTGGTCAGCACTTATGAAATCATTAACAATTTTTCCACAGTGTAATGCAGGCATGAATTATGTAGGACTCGTTAACAAGTACTTCAAAGACACTATTTGAAAAGGTAATTTTAACTAATTATCTGTACACCGTTTCTGCAGTAAATAAAAAATGTTCAGACTTTGGATGACAAATGTCTGAGAATCTAGAGTTTGTTAGATACATTTCCCCCAGTGTCGTGATTTAGACAAAGAAAAGCTTTTTGACAATTAGCGGCTGGTCTTTTGTTTGCGGTTGTCTGTAGAAGACTCTGGAAGGTTCTGCTTGCTGTATTCAAACCCAGGGATGGTATTGGGTTCTATGAATCCCAAAGACCCCTAGCGCTCGAGTGTTGCATGTAAGTGATGTGCTTCGTTTTTGTTCCTCAGTCCTGATAACCACCCTAGAGGCTGCTTTCATTCCGCTATTTTCAGCCTCACATGGAGCACTGGAGCTATCAAAAGCCCCTAGATTGGAAAGGTTGAGAGCTGGATCAAATGTAACTGATGCGTGTTGAGCAACTCCATCTTTTACTAAAGTACACCTGCCAAAGCATCTGTACATCAAAAGGATGTTTCCAGTGAGACAAACAAGCAAAAGAACAAACTCTCTTGTGCTAAATTTACCCTGGTTAGTTACTGTATACTGGCTGCTGAAAAACAAACAGTAAAACAGTACAGTTAATACAGTACACATGGAGATTCTAACACAGTTGTTGTCTCCACTGAGTCCTGGGTTCACCACTGAGTCCTGGGTTCACCACTGAGTCCTGGGTTCACCACTGAGTCCTGGGGACGCTGACACGAGTCACAACGGGATGCTGACACGTAACGGGGCGCTGACACGAGTCACAACGGGATGCTGACACGTAACGGGGCGCTGACACGAGTCACAACGGGGCGCTGACGCGTAACGGGGCGCTGACGCGTAACGGGGCGCTGACGCGTAACGGGGCGCTGACGCGTAACGGGGCGCTGACACGTAACGGGGCGCTGACAGGTCTTCCCTTCTGAGTGCCAGTTGTGTCTGTGGCACGCTGGATGTTTTTTGCATTCCTCCCCGCTCCTCTCCGGCCCCCCTCCCGTTTCCCCGCTCCTCTCCGGCCCCCCTCCCGTTTCCCCGCTCCTCTCCGGCCCCCCTCCCGTTTCCCCGCTCCTCTCCGGCCCCCCTCCCGTTTCCCCGCTCCTCTCCGGCCCCCCTCCCGTTTCCCCGCTCCTCTCCGGCCCCTCTCCCGTTTCCCTGCTCCTCACCAGACCCGGGGAAGTGCTACCATGTGGGGGTTCTATGGGATCAGTGACAGTGTCGTGCAAAACTCCCTGGGTAATCAAACTGACAAGAAGACAATACGTTCAGCGCAGACAGGTCTCTGCTACATAAATGATGGAGGTTAACCGTCACCAGGTTTTGCAGGGGAAATGGTGCCTTGGTTCTTTCCAATCTGACTGCTGCACATGTTTTTGATTCGCTCGGCAGACTCCCTGTAATTGGTTTCTATGCAGGACATAAGGAGGTCTGTCTGAACAGGCATCTTGTGGCAGGGCTGTGGTGTTTCTGGGTTATCAGTGGCAGCTGTGACGCTTGGTCAATTTAGTTAATAAAGCCAAACCCACTGTGTTCGCTTCAACTGAAAGTACCTGCTAGACCATTTCTTCACATATCAGTGTGCGACCTATGAAGCCCTCCTGTCTAAACTATTAAATATCCAAACAAATGGATATTCAATATCAATAATATATTTTCAACATGAAGAAAACTGTACTGTTTCTATATGCCTTGATGGTACCCTTTTCTTTATGATTGAAATGTTAACCATGCCTCATACTAATATGCAAATGTGGCTTACATGTCAATTACAGATGTCATCTCTTTGCAGACAGCAACTTGAGCATTAGAATAACTGAAGAAAATGTCATGTACTGTTTAATGACCTCATCAGTTTTTTATGCTAAATCTGATTCTTGTCAGACAGATTCTTCTTTTCACATGCACGTCTGGTAATTCAGGTATTCAGTATTCACATTTCCTGAGGGATACAGCATCCAGGTATGTTCCCTGACAATGCAAGGCCTGTGCATACTTACCACAACACACCAAAGAGGGTCAGCAAAAGTTCTAGCATTTTCCTATGGAATTTGTTGCACTCCTGTCATACCACTTGGCCTGATGAATATGCTATTGCTTCTCTTTCTATTCCTCTCCTCTGCGGTCTCTTCCTCTTCCCCGCTGGCCCTGCTCCAACCAAGCTGTCAGACTGAGACCCCGTCTGAGCTTTGGGGTTGACGTCAGACGCGTGAGGGGTGCGTGAGCGTGACATCTGCCAACCGAGGAGGACCGTCAGCCTCTCTGCCTGTCTGTCACTGAGTAATTGGTAGATCTTTGAGCAGACACATGCAGGTGGCTGGCTAGGCTCTGCGGTACCTTCTCCCCACAGGACCCCCGAGAGGCCAGTTTGGGCAGTGGCCCTGCTGCTCCTGGCTGCTTGTGTATACATTATGCGCAATATCCTGTGCTCCTCCACAAACTTTAAGTGCCGGAATAAAATATAATTGGCCGTCTGGAGTTGCATGTTATGGCGCACATTCACTTTCAGACTTCAACGTCTTTTTTCCCTCCGTGGCCTTGGAAGGGGATATTCGTGTTTGTTTATAACAGATGGCATTTGTTCTGTGGTCTTCCTAGTGAGCTCGTACGTCCTGCAGTTTGCCAGACTTAAAATGCAGAGGCCCACGTGATCCGGGGGGGAGGGGGTTAGTCACGGCGCAGCGGACAAATCCCATACAGGTTGTAAAATCGGGTCGGTCTCGAGGCCCTGTGTCTCGCTGGTCTGTGTCTCCGCTAAACTCGCCTTTTCCCACGGTACGCAGATTTGCTGCTGCTTTTAGGATGATTACCTGTCAAACAGGGCAAAGTTACATGCCAGAACATTGAGGGTTCTGGACATTTAAGTCGATTCAGCCATTTAAAAATACGTCTGGAGGAAAAACACTTAAGAATACAGATTTATAAAAAAACATTAATTAAAACGGTTACAAAATGGGTGTGACATTGATTAATTCAGCTTCCTTGTCCTTTAACAAATGTTTGCCGGCAACATTATAAAAGAGGGGGTTTTAATTGTTAATCATACTAATTTTTAGGGATACAAATGATTTATGGTAACGGAATGACATCTGAGTGGACAGTTTTTATACTGCAATTATATATTTATTTATGGTTTTATAGTGTACAACTGCATACAGTTTGATAACAGAATAAATTATTTCCATGGCAATGTCCTTCCTTCCCAAGAATTTTATAAAGTTATTATTTAATTGTTTTTCTCAACGCACCAGTTACAGTATATGATAACATTTCATATTGCAATACATGGCAAAAAAGGAGAGCTCATGGAATCCCGCAAAATACTTTCTGAGAGAGAAGCTTCTCCAAGAGTCTCTTGGCAGCCTGTCAACTTTGAGAACATGATCTAGAGACATACATAACTCTGAGCGCTTCTGTCTGCAGAGAGAACTGCACTGATGTGTCGGCTCTGAGCCCTAATGTCAAATAAACAGCATACCACTCTAGAAAAAAGATCTCCATTAAACCGAGGGATTCCTGGTTTTCCTAGTATTTCTGAATTTGTTTCTTGAAGGACATATTAATATTTGCTATTTGAGATGTAAGTTATAAACCATTTTAATACGCCCTTGAATAGCTGAAAATGTTGCTTGGATATTATATAGTTTTAGCACTGGGCGTATATCTTGTGTTAACTAAAAGGAACGACAAATTGAGTCTTTGACTAAACACATCCGGGCAGAACATAATGAGAACATTTTAATTTTTATGGTTTACAACAGTATTAAAATTACTGTGCGGATATTAGACAGGACTCGGTGGTGAACCCAGGACTCAAGATTCAGTGGTGAACCCAGGACTCAGGATTCAGTGGTGAACCCAGGACCCAGGACTCAGTGGTGAACCCAGGACTCAGTGGTGAACCCAGGACTCAGGACTCAGTGGTGAACCCAGGACTCAGTGGTGAACCCAGGACTCAGTGGTGAACCCAGGACTCAGTGGTGAACAGGGTGAACTTAGTGGTGGATGCATTTACTTTATTCATGATGATAGGTCTGACAGAGCAGTAACTTAACCCAGCCTGACTTAGAGCTCATTTACGTTACGTGAAAGAGAATTAATGTTAGACAGACGTTTGTTAGTTTGCATAATAATCTCTATAGCATTGAAGTTTGCACAGGCATGTTTGAGACGTAATATGCAGGCTTGTTGGCATCACTGAAGGGAGAATCTAGCGATATGCGTTTGCACTGCTCAGAAGCTTGAGACAGCTCTGACACAGTGATCTTGCAAACTTTCAGGATGGCTGGATTGAAGATGTAGAGCAGTGGTTCCCAACCAGGGGTATTAGGACCTCTGGGGGTACCTGGCCTCTCCACAGGGGGTACCCAAAAACACTCAGGACACCATAGGCTAAGTAGTGAAATTAACATAAGAGAGTACTTAAAAAAAATCTTTTTGGGGGGTACAGTAACTGAAAAAGGTTGGGCGCCACTGATGTAAAGAATGCTACCATAAAAGGTGGTGTTTTGAACTATCGGTATCTGCAAGTCTTCGATATGTCTCAGAAAATGAATCGTAATGTAAATAAGTGATGTCAACTCTGACCCGTTTGGATCCGTACATTTGTTCTGGTGCTAATAATAGACTGGCATCTACACCTTGAAAACTGCCGTGTGTAATTGCTACATGTGCACTACTCCCAGAAGCAGAAACAAACTCTTATCTCCAGGGTGCTGTTTACATCCCATTAGTACGTAAACAGCACCATAGTGGGTAAAAACAACAAGACCCAACATGCCCCCCCACCAGGCACCCCCCCACCAGGCCCCCACCCACCAGGCCCCCACCCAGCACAGCTCTCCCCTCTACAGTCACCGGAGCAGAGTGGATGAAGCCCCCGGTCCTCCCTGTTGATACCTACTGGCAACCTGCCGGCGGGTGAAACCGACAAGGACTGCCCTGAAGTCAGTCCACGATCCGCACACTTATCAACTAATGTCCCCGTGGCAACAAGGCTGTAATATTGTTCTTAAGCAAATTGCACAAGCAACCCTTCCAGGAGCCGTTCAGAGCACTTCACTACCTTCTGGTGCCTCTCCAGTGAATGGAGTTACTCTGTCTGTTTAGCACAAACCAGCCCCTAGTCCCTCCCTTGTCATGCATGTTGAAGGAAAGTTTTTCTGTTATGGGATTTAAATGGAATTCTTGCTTTTAAAGTAATGCAAGTGCATGTCACTGTTTCTCAAAAATTTATTCACACAGGGCTCGTTCCTTGTTTGAAGGATATGCAACAAAATTAGTGAGTGAACAGTTCCCCAGGCCCCAGGACCCCAGCGCAAAAACAATGCGCTGTCCTTAGGCAAGCCTGTCCATTACGGTGTGTGAAATAACACAAACTCAAAAGAGCCCCATTAGAAGGAGCCATTGGAGTGTCTAATTAGCCCCCACACCCTCAATCATAAGACCCTCAGGACACTTGTGTAAACGGCATCAGCATGTGAACATGGAGGGCCATGAGACAGTGGACCATTCACATGCTATAATGTCTCATAAGATCTGTTTTATAATGTCTCCTAAGATCGGTTTTCAGGGATGTTTATGCCTTAATAGAGACAGAGGGAACAGGTCGAGGAGAAGAGTTTCATAGACAGAGACGAGGGGACGGGTAGAGGAGAATCGTTTTTCTGAAAGAGCATTGGGATGGATTCAAAGCCACACAGTGTCTTAGAACTCTGGACATGCCACAAAAAGTTGTCCTCACTTAAGATTTGCATTTTCTTTTTCAAAGATGAAGGCAAGGTCCATGCTGAAATAAGTCCTAGTTTCTGCTCTCTCACTGTAAATGGGCAGCAGCTGTGGCACCGGTCCAGATTTGCCAGGCAGTGGTGTGTTGATATCTAAAGACCTCTCAAATGTCTGTCTTCTTGTAATAAAGGATACTTAAATTGGCAGGCTGTGACAAGAAAGGTTGGCAGGAGGGCGTGCTTTTTGACATTAACGTTAATCGTCTATTTGGGTGTGTTTATGTAAAACTGTAAATGTGCTCAAAGGGCCAAAAACAGTGGAACATTTGTGGAGACCAGGCAACAATCCTGTCATTCCTCTGAACGCCATTTCCATCCCTTACAACAGGAGAGAGGGGGTTTCCTGGCTTCTGGCATCGTCCACCGTGGTGGAACTAAAAGACTGAATCAAGCGGCATGATCCAAGTCTCTCCAGGGGACCAGGGCTACAGAGACCGGAGATTACAGAAGACTTACAGCTCCTGTCCTTCACAAGACCCACTGGAGTATGCCAGCGTAGACTTTCCAGTCTGAAAACCAAGTCCAACTGTGCAGAACAGGCCAAGTGCACAGAAAGGACAGAAGCGGAATGGCGGGTCTCTGTGCTCTTGTACTTTGACTGACAGCTGATATCCAAGGGCTTTATAGGAAGACAATTTCTGATGAAAAAAACATAGAAGATCCTTATAATGAGCAGGATGTGAAAGGGTGACTATTATGAAAAAGGTGTGAAAGCTCACAAAGGGTGACTGCTATACTGATGGTTTTTCTGCACCTTCAAAGGTCCTGTATACATACAGGCGTGAACAGTGGCTCCAATGGAGGAGCTCCTTTCACACTTTCATAATAGGAGTGCAAATGCCAGACAGTTCAGGTGCTATCAGAGGAATAACATTGAATTGCTTCTATGTAGGAATTGTGCTATTTAAATAAACTTGCTTGCTTGCTTATATGTCATTATTATTATGAAACCCAAAAATATAATCCCAATACTGAACTTGGACATTATAGCCAATTTCTGCATGACGTGTTTGTACAGTGTTAGGTACTGTATGTAAAATAGAATCTAGTTAGGACAGATACAATCTAGTTAGGACAGATAGAATCTAGTCAGGACATATAGCAACAGGACATTTTAGGGCATTGCCTTTCTGTCTCTCCCTGGAGCATAAAGCAGGTTGTTGTTGGCTCTTCCAGAAGGACCGATTCAAAGCACACATACACATCTCTCTGAGGCAGAGAAGCTGATTTTGGTGATCATCGACTCACGGGTGCTTAATCCACAGCTCTTTTCATATTGCACTCGCCTGCTCCAGCATAAATCAATTCATTTCACCCAATCAAAAAATAGCCCTCAATGCCCTTGCAATGCTGACCGAACTACCCTCATCTTTCAGCTTGATTAATCAATAACTACCCAGCGATTTGGCCCAATTAGTTTCACACTCTTCCCATTGATTAAACCGGGGAAAACATATTCCATTTTGAAGTACATCAGAGGAAGTCCGACACCTCATCAGGTGGTATTGACCATGCCTGGTCTCCCTGACAACGCTGTTTGGATGACCTCCATCATTAGGGCTCCCGGCCAGACTCCAGACACTGGGTACTGTCTGAGGCTACTCCACGGCGCCTCATGCCCCCCTCCTGGCCCCTTCTCCCTTCATCACCTCCAGCTCTTCCCTGCCTGCTGTAATGGGATCATGGCGACCCCCTGCTGTTCATAATGGTGTCAGGATACATCTCATCTGTCAGGTGTTAGTGTGCCACTAATGAGGACAGGCGCTGTCAAAGCCCCGCCCCCTGCAGGGAGGGGCACATCGGAGGGCAGACCGAGTCGACCGTATCAGGACAACAAATAGACTCTCCGTTCGCCACCTGTTATGAGTCGGGAATGATGAGTTGGATGGTTCTGGTGAGCTCTAAGGATCCTTGGAAAGGGTTCAGGTGAGCTCTAAGGGTCCTTGGAAAGGGTTCAGGTGAGCACTAAGGGTCCTTGGAAAGGGTTCAGGTGAGCTCTAAGGGTCCTTGGAAAGGGTTCAGGTGAGCTCTAAGGGTCCTTGGAAAGGGTTCAGGTGAGCTCTAAGGGTCCTTGGAAAGGGTTCAGGTGAGCTCTAAGGGTCCCTTGGAAAGGCCTAACTTAATGAACGGTCCCCTCAGCAGACCTAAACGTGGAGCTGGCTACGCTTTCAACTTGTGTTTCAGAATGTCATCTAAACGGTTTGGGACACTTTCAATGGTTTTCCTCTAACTGGCAGAGTGAACACAGTGCCAGAGCCGTCACTTTGCAGTGTGTAACACTGAGTTTAAAATTCAATCAAGTCCACTGGGCAATTCTGTTTACACAGCATGTCTCATTACTTCACTGCCTGTATATCAACTCATATATTTACTCATTTCCTTGTAAAAACATGCAATAGTTAAATCTTGGCTGCTATGTCTGTATTTGGTAATTGGAAGAAGACACGCTACTCCATGCACGTGCATTTCTTGATCACCTTGGATAACTCGAATTCAGCAGCAGACCTGGTCAATACCTGGACAGACAAATCAATATTGGAACGGCCTATTCATTAAACAACAAAAGCATGTTTTTTATTACAGTGGCTCGAGACAGCACAGAGGTGGCACACTTTAAGAAAGCTGCAGTCCTTAATCTGAGCTTTGACCTCTTTAACAGGAAACCCCTCTTATTATAGGAGTGGGATATTAATCATTATGTCAAGTAAAATAATTGTATAAAAGCTATATTCAAAATGTGAACAGTCGGTACGCTATTAAAATCATTCAGCATCATTTAACAATGATAATAAAATGAGGTGAATATTTCAGTTGGTCTTATTCCACACTGCATAATATACTGTATTTACGAATAGGGAAGGTTTTCTGCATCCTCCACCTTGAGACACATTCAGAGAGTGAGGTCAGAGCCCAGGAATCACACATTATGGACAACAACCCAGATGTAAGAGTTAACTGCCTTGCTCAAGGATCAAACGACAGATAGTTTAATCGACTGAGGGATTCAACCCAGCAATTCTTCAGCTATTCACTGGGCTTCCTGTCACATCTACTGCGCTTACATTCCTAGAGGGGTGGGCAGGTCTAGGGTGATTATGGAAGACTACAGCACTGCCACATCTACAATACACAACCTGTCTGGAGTCTGTGGCCACATCTACAATACACAACCTGTCTGGAGTCTGTGGCCACATCTACAGTACACAACCTGTCTGGAGTCTGTGGCCACATCTACAGTACACAACCTGTCTGGAGTCTGTGGCCACATCTACAGTACACAACCTGTCTGGAGTCTGTGGCCACATCTACAGTACACAACCTGTCTGGAGTCTGTGGCCACATCTACAATACACAACCTGTCTGGAGTCTGTGGCCACATCTACAATACACAACCTGTCTGGAGTCTGTGGCCACATCTACAGTACACAACCTGTCTGGAGTCTGTGAACAGCAGGCTGTGAGCACATAGGTCCAGTTAGTTCAATGCCCTGGAAGATTACCAGCCTAAGCACCAGGTGTGTCCCCAAGGCATATTTATCCAGCTGCAACCCACAATGCACGGATAAAAACATGCCAACATTCAAATAAAACACTGGCAGCCATTAAGGATTCTTATCACAGTTTTTCACAGCTGCTAACAAACGTTTTCTGAATGTTTGTCGGAACTATTATGTATTAGGGCCTTTAGTGTTATCGTGCACAAAAGCCAATTCTTTTATATTTTGTTGTTTTGGATAAGACAAAGAAAAACCCCTCATTGTCCATTTTCTCACAGCATACTGTGCTTACCATTACCAGTGTAGATCAGCCTGCCGGTGTGCGGAATCCAAACCAAACATTCATGTTCAACAGACTACTGAACATAGAACATATAATTACAATTTGTTTTCTCCAAGTGGTCATTCTTAAGGAATTTGTAAAATCACCTTCGTTTTTGGCTTCACGGCTGGTGGGTGCCTTATAGTAAACATATAGTTCCAGAGATTCTCCTGATTCAAATGGACAAATTAATTGGCAGCTGCAAACATTTGGTCATGGCAATAGTCTATGTGACAAAACAGAATCAACTGACGACTCCAGAAGGGTTGGGCTCCAGATGGGTTGGGCTCCAGATGGGTTGGGCTCCAGATGGGTTGGGCTGTATCCAATGCTGGTATCTCTGGTACCGATGGAAAGCACCAGTGGAGATGCAGCATTTGATTGTGAGCAGGAAATGGCTTTGACAAGGATGTTCTCCTGGCTCTCCCCTCTTGATTTGATGTATAATACCAGTTTGTGTCAAAATTTACTGACATCGCTGTGTGTTAGTAATAGTTATTTTTTTAATATAAATTTGATATTAAATCTGCATTAAAAAAATTATATTTTATAAAAAATATAAAAATCAGTTGAATTCTTGATGTTTATATTAAGACTAAAATAAAATACAGTTCTTGGGCCACACAGTTTTTGGTTTCGAAAGGAGTGTGTGGTGATTGTGAATGGATGCCAGGTGTGATTGACAGGCCAGGGCTGCGTTCAAGTCCAGTGGAGTGTGACGCACTGTGATGGAGGAACCAGTGGTGGCTAGAACACAGGGGAGGACGAGCGCCGCCACTCACAGGAAGGCCAGGGAGGCGTTACAGTAGAGTACATGAACAAATACTGTCATTTGAACTGGAATAGGAGGCTTGTTCTCTTATGTCAAGTTTACATACAAGGTGAAATATCACTGCAAAAATACATAATGAGCTTGATTTTGTTGACAAGCTACAACTTGAATCAAAATCTGCGGCGCCCTGGGTAGCTGACTTGGCTAGTACCTTTTCATGTGGATTGCATCAATTATGCATGTCTTGAGCATTCGGGCTGAATTTAAACCATATGTTGTCCACCACCGCCTCGAGATAACAGACAATCAATAATTCTCCATCAGCCAGGGAGCTTCCCAGAGGCCCGGCCGCTACTCTCTGAAGCCGCTTGACAAGTTAAACCCAGTCCGGTTTCCCGGAACTCTAATGGCCACCATGAAAGGTTGCACAATTTCTTGTTATTGTGGTTATTACTGAAATCAAACTGAAATCAAATCTAATATTATTTATGTAGCACCTCCACTACAAAATGCATTTCAAGGTGCATTAACAGGTAAAAGTCAGAATGAAACTGTTAATAGAATGTATGAATCACAGCAAAGAATAAAAACAAATAAGATGTTAAAACAAAGGGAACAGTTTCCTGGATGAAATTAATACAAAGACAAGTTGAAAAAAATATTTTAGAAAGCCAGGCTAAAAAAAGTGCGTCATAAGATTTCAATATAACGTCTGTATTATCTGTGTCCTCGGATAATCTAGCTAGCTGTTCCAAAGGACAGGTCCATAGTGGCTGAAAGAGGCTCCACCAAAAGGTTTGGGTTCAGACCCTTGGGACAAAACAATTCATCGAATAGATCTCTCACATTGTTGCTCATATTTTCTTTGTAGCCAGGGCCTGGGTTTCAGTCAGTTTCTAAAACAGCTGGCGATGTTGTCCAACAGTAGGTTGTATCCTGTGATATTTGGGTACCCTCTCTGTTAATGAATGCAGGTCTTTCCCAAAACAGGTCAGAATTTTCACAAAATCATCATTAGTTAGAGGGAAAGGAAGGGGAGACTCAGATCAGCAGGAAACATCCATTTCAGTCTGGCTCAGCTTTGAAGAATTGACGGTTTGTAGAAATTCCCTACTACAGCCCAGAATAATAAGTATTCCAATATTTTTGTGTTGTAATTGTGCCCTGTGGCGAACTTCTCCGAAAGAAGCCAGAGTCAAAGATTTGGAACATTGCTGCTAATGAAGCTAGCCTCCCTGTTAATTCCTTGAACAAGCCATTGATCAATTAGAAACACAGCTTCTTCTGCCTCCCTCTGAGTCTCATTTAAAGTTTGCTTTGATTGATTCGCTGATACTACCTACAACAAAAGACATTCCCCCAGGACGGGCCAAGGATTTCTCTAACACAAGCACCGAAAACATCAAAAGATTTCTTGGGTAGTAGCCAGTGAGTAACACATCTGCAGGGCAGGGTTGTCCATCTTCTGTAACTCAGTTTGGTTCACAGGGTGTCTGTGAAATTGCTTTGAGACAATCACAGGCACTCATCATGCTCTATTTTCCTTCCTTGATTGTCCATCTTTTGTCAAAATAGCAACTGACCATAACAAAACTCTAGTTCAATTCAGGCACAACAATCTTTGTTCTACAAAAAGACATGGTCTTCTGTG
>JACXGJ010008229.1:0-27867 GCA_016801105.1 Esox niger | reverse complement strand
ACCTACTTATGTTGAATGTTTGTGCACGTAGTTGTGGTTTATTTTGGTTGTTAGCCGTAGGCTATAGTTCACCCAGTCATTGTGTCTGTTTTGAGTTTTCCTTTGTTACTTTGTTCCTTTTTTGATTAAAACATGGATTATTTCTACACCAACCGTTCTGCCTCTGCTCTTCTGTCCTCGTACACCGGACACTGTGACAAGGACAAACTAAATAAGAGGAAAATGTGTAAATAAGAGGACAAACTGTAAATAAGAGGAAAACGTGTAAATAAGAGGAGAAACTGTAAATAAGAGGAAAACGTGTAAATAAGAGGACAAACTGTAAATAAGAGGAAAACGTGTAAATAAGAGGACAAACTGTAAATAAGAGGAAAACGTGTAAATAAGAGGACAAACTGTAAATAAGAGGAAAACGTGTAAATAAGAGGACAAACTGTAAATAAGAGGAAAACGTGTAAATAAGAGGAAAACGTGTAAATAAGAGGACAAACTGTAAATAAGAGGACAAACTGTAAATAAGAGGAAAACGTGTAAATAAGAGGACAAACTGTAAATAAGAGGAAAACGTGCAAATAAGAGGACAAACTGTAAATAAGAGGACAAACTGTAAATAAGAGGAAAACGTGTAAATAAGAGGACAAACTGTAAATAAGAGGACAAACTGTAAATAAGAGGAACATTTGTAAATAAGAGGACAAACTGTAAATGCAACAACGGCTGCACCTCTTTTGCCTCATTACATAAATGTTCTTTGTTGTATGTAGAAACCAGAGTTGTCCGACAAAGCACAGAACGTTCCTTTAACATTCAATGAAAATTATTCTTTGGTTCTGAGGAAATATCTTAAACAGAATGTTCTGAGAATGTTGGGGGAATTTTTTTAATATGAAAACCTTTAGGGCATTGTCTTTTCACAGAGAGAACCTTTAGTGAACGTTGCTATATCGTTAAGGTAAAATCACATGTTCAAATAACCAACTGAAATAACATTATTTGAAGGACTATTGTTTAACATATCCCTATGATTTCCATTCAGTAATTACTAATGTAACAATCCTGGAATTTTATACGAAAAGTACAGTGGCATTCAAAAGTATTGAATTATCTTTTTTATTATCTGAAATAGTTTATTATTAGTAATTAATTAAAAATGATTAGTAATCATTTTTAATTAATGTCTGTTTTAAATGTTTAATTATCTTAGCTAATTCAGGAAAGTTAGCTCAGTACAGTCATCACTGCAAACAATACACTACATATATTCTGATTCACAAACACCTCCCTGCTATTACCATTTTCTGTATGCTAACAGAATTCTGTCCATTTCAAGATAAATGCTTATACAATGCCCTCAACATTCAGATGTGCACCAAGAATCCGTATAACCTTTTTTCTCTAAGCAAATTGGAAATGGTGGAACGTTGCTGCCAAATCATATAAATACATTTTATACAAAAGGGACCAACCATAATGATAATTTCCCACATTTTTTAATTTTCAGCAGAGACTTGGAACGTATCTTTTCATTTTCATTGAATGGCTATGCAGGTATGAAAGAAATGTGTCTTAAGCAGTAAATGAGAAGTTCTCAGAAAGATCTGCTGTCACCCACAGAATAAGGATTCCATTTCTTTCATAAAGCCCTTTTTACAACAGCAGCTGACAGAAAGTACAAAAGAGCCTATCCCTCATAGAGCAGCACAGGCGAAGACCGGCAGTAACAACAAACAAAAGAAGCATGACACTTCTCTTTTTAAAGAAATGACAAAAACATGTTAACATCAACTGCCAGGTCTACTGCCTGACAAACAGAAATGACTAAAAACATGTTAAATCAATGGCCCTGTGTACTGCCTGACAAACAGAAATGACCAAAACATGTCAAATCAACAGCCAGGTCTACTGCCTGACAAACAGAAATGACCAAAATCATGTTAAATCAACTGCCAGGTCTACTGCCTGACAAACAGAAATGACCAAATCATGTTAAATCAACTGCCAGGTCTACTGCTTGACAAACAGAAATGACCAAAACATGTCAAATCAACAGCCAGGTCTACTGCCTGACAAACAGAAATGACCAAAATCATGTTAAATCAACTGCCAGGTCTACTGCTTGACAAACAGAAATGACGAAAACATGTCAAATCAACAGCCAGGTCTACTGCCTGACAAACAAAAAAATAGACCTGTGAATACATTTCTGTGATACACAAGTCAATGATGTGACATTTTCTAACCAGCTCAGGTGTTTTATTAATCAATGAACAGAATTTAAGAAGTTTGAAAATATAAGCATAAACGACCTGCTGTAAAATTTTTAAATGATTTTCTCTACAAAATAGTATGTGCCAGAAATGTTTCCAATTCAATTTGAAAGACAAAAATCTGTTGTTGGTAAGAAAACTTATTTAACTAACATTAGGGGATTAAATTAAGAGTGGATTACAATTCTTTGGGGTCAAGTTTTATTGGGATAACATCAAGGGGATGTCATTAAAAAAACAAAAGACCAATATTCGATTCCAATTGATACCTAGGTGCCATTTCTTGCGTCTGCTGGAGCAGTGATTTGGCTGATGGAAAAACCGGCTCCAAGGCAAATATTTGTCATTAGCAAACAGGTTGTTCAACTGAGATGGCGGTAACCACACCCCAGGTCCTCAACAAGATCACGAAAACAAAAGCACGTAAAGTATGCATACCGCACGGAAAGTATGCTTACAGCCATAATGCAGAAGAGGGGTATTCCCAGAAAATGGATTCCTACCTTAATGAAATCTGTCAAACCAGAACCTGAGCAAACTCTCGATCTTATCCTGTCAAACAGAATAAACACAAAGCTCATCCCCAATCAGATTAATTCTGTCACCATGGCCTGTCTACATAATGTAGTTTCAGTAGAGCTAATTTACTGTTTCAGAATTATTTTTTCCAACGAGTGCATCAGAAAATGTCCACAAACCCAAAGTTTGTCCTCAATCCCAAAGTTTGTCCACAAACTCAAAGTTTGTCCTCAATCCCAAAGTTTGTCCACAAACTCAAAGTTTGTCCTCAATCCCAAAGTTTGTCCTCAATCCCAAAGTTTGTCCTCAATCCCAAAGTTTGTCCCATCGCCACTACAGACACACCACTTCCACCAACTTTTAAGACCCATACTATGAATAATGTCCAGGGACAAAACGACTTTGCATTTGAAAGTTCAAGGTATAAAATGTAGTATAACATAAGGTGGAGAAGGTAATTACAACACGCAAGTGAATATAGCTAACTGGCTTAATTGAATGTACATTTCTTATACTATACTTTTTATGTTGTAATTCAATGCCAATTAAAAACCCTTTAAATGATTGGACCATCTATTATTTCCATTGATTGGTAGGGTGCCTGCAGGGCCTATACATACAGCTGAAGCACAATATATTACTGAGACATAAAAGCATTAACAGCAGAAAAAAATGGAAACAAAAAGTCCACCAGTCACTTGTGCTGCACAGTATCATGAGAACTGGACCATCTTTTGAGATGTATCTTTAAATTGCCAAAGTGACACGGGATAAGGCCTTAAAAACAATGCTCTCTGAGACCGCTGTCAAGATCCACTGACAGTTGTCACTCACCACAACCCGTTGTGTGTGTCAACATCCCTGCATCGTTCATACATGAACATCAAGATTGTGCTTTGTCATACACATTCCACATTAGTCTGTTTACAATAGCAAAAATGTGAAATGATATGGCCCTGCAGGTGTAACAAAGGGAATCAGGGTTAGAAGCATTAGATGAATAGTACAGGAAAATGTTGCCCCAAACGATGTGGGTGACAAGAGGACAGTGCCGGCTCTACAATGTAGAATAAAACTGCAAAAACACAGTAGAACGTCTGGCAGAACCCATTTTCTCTGTTGCATTCATTTATAGTTAAAAAAAATATTTGTCTTCCAAGTTAATTGCATTTGTACATCAGTTCTATGTATCTTGACAACATACGCCGCATTTACCAGGCACACGGTTTGCAGAAACATGAGTCAGAGTTCTGCTTGGTCAGAAATCACAGCAGTAGATACACAAGCAGTAAAGCACACCAAGCAGAAGTCTTGATTTCTATGGTTGGCACTAGGGGTGTATTTTAATAATGAAATATTGATATCATGTTAATAATACACATGATAATATCGTATTCACTAGGCGAAACGAAACCCTCTCAGTTTTTTGAAAGCTTTTTTATGTCACTTATAGACAAACAATGTATTCCCTTAAACAATGAGACTGGACCGATGCACTGGTGTTGACAACAACTTGCTAGCTCCACTAGAACCGCTGTGAGAGATCCACAATGACGTGCCATTTTAGTTGCCTATTCACATGAAAAAAAGGATGTATTCTTCCAAAAACTCCTCTTGGTTTTTCCATAGCTTATTCGTGGACAAACGATGCATGTGCTTAAATTACGAGTCTGTACCTATACACCAGCATTTGAATTAACGCGTTTTCGTAGCTTATTCACAAAACTCTCAGATAGGCCTTGTGGATCTTTTGTTTATCAGTTCATCCGGTTGCCTTTTCACTGTCCATTAAGTGTAATTGTTCTTTTTGTACAGTTTTATTATTTTTATTTGTACAGTTATGGTTACAGACTCCACCTCAATACACTTGTATTTTGAGTATATTTTATCTGTCAAAAAATACAAAAAAACACAGATAAAAATAATTAGCATTTGATAGCATTTGTTTTCTTAGAATTTTCTATAGATACCATGATAATATTGTCTGTAGATTATTTTGGCCACGATTATTGTTTAGTGAAAATCTGATATCGTAAGCACACCTTGTTGGCACACAAACATGACCATAATCAAGATGGCACAAAAAACACAAAGCTCTGTCACCTTTTAATCAATTACAAGAAAACATTAACAAAATGAACAGCTGCAAAGCATGCTGGACGTTTTGCTACTTTTACATGAATATAAGCTTTCAAAGACTTTTCATAATTTATAATTGTATGATTGCTTAAAGTTTGCTGTATCAAAGTACCAGCCAGAAATAGCTTTAAAAGTGTCAAAACAACCCCCCAGTAACTTAACTCCAATAACTAAAGTTCAGATCTAGTTCATCTTGATAATCTGGGCAAACAATCTGCACATTTCTCAAATGTCACTGATGTGCAACATTCAATCCAAAGGAACACAATATTGTGACTCAGAAGACTTCTTAAAACAAAAGAGAACAACTTGTCTGTAACCTCTAGTAGGCTGTAGATGTAAAGTCAGGGCCGGTCCCAGGCATAAGGGACTTAAAGGGATGCTTAGGGGCCCCAAACGCTAAGAGGCCCCAGACTGCTTGGGAGTAATGTAAACATACATTATATTCCCAATTCTTTCTAATTCAGTCCTAATTGTATAATGTTTTTTTTATAGAACTGATTTTCTAAAGAACCGGTCTGTGGCGTAACTTTTAAAAAGCTAAACGTAATGAGGTTTCTGTAATCTTATTAGATTATTACTGAATGCTTATATACTTTGAACTGTACTTCAGAAAACAAACTAAATTAAGCCCATATATTTATTGGATATATGATTTAAAGAACAATATGAAATGTAATTAATAATTTAGTAATAATTGGTCATATCTTGACGCTTCTGAAAAGCACTGAATGAATATTTCAAGCAGTCCTTCAGCACAGATACATCCAAGTTACCCTTAAAAAAACATTCACTCTGAAAAATCTGACCCGGTAAATGAAAAGCAGAGCTGGCCTATTTTAAGGTGCACATGGGTAGAAATTAAGAAAACAGGGTGCCCTGACCGTTGTTCTTCCAGAAAAAAAGAGTTTCCCAAAGAGATAGAACAGGAACTCTGTTCCCTAAAACCCAGCTCTTGATTCCCACATTATATGAAACAATTACTTAACTGGTAAGGAATGCACATTGAAAAGTTGAGTAGACAATTACATTATGGAAAACTTTTTAAGCATGTTCAGCATGTAGAGCCCTCAAATGTACAGAGGGAATAGAGCAGAAGATAGAGCCCTCAAAGTCAATTTTGTTGTGTAAACTTGCAGTTCTCAATCTTGAGATGTCCCCTGCTGAGGCAGCATGTGCCACATTTCCAGTACACGTTTGAAAATGTGAAGAAAATTGTGTTGAAACTGTATCACATTTCTGTGCAATGCGCACATACAGTGAGGGACAAGAGCATTTGATCCCCGGCTGATTTTGTATGTAAAATAAGTATTTCATCCCCTCTCAGTCTGGCTCCCAGGTGTCTTTAATACAGTTGACAAGCTGATATTAGAAGCACACTCTTAAAAGGAGTGCTCCTAATCTCATCTTGTTACCTGTATAGAAGATACCTGTCCACAGAAGCAATCAATAAGATTCCAAACTCTCCACCATGGCCAAGACCAAAGAGCTCTCCAAGGATGTCAGAGGCAAGATTGTAGACCTACACAAGGTTGGAATGTGCTACAAGACCATCGCCAAGCAGCTTGGTGAGGTGATAACAATTGGTGTAATTATTCACAAATGGAAAATACACAAAATAACTGTCAATCTCCCTCAGTCTGGGGCTCCATGCAAGATCTCACCTTGTGGAAAATCAAGCTCTTTGGCATCAACTCAACTTTTCGTGTTTGGAGGAATGCTACCTATGACCCCAAGAACACCATCCTCACCGTCAAACATGGAGGTGGAAACATGATGATTTGGGGTGTTTAACTGCTAATGACTAAAGGACAACTTCACCACATCAATGGAACGATGGACGGGGCCATGTACCGTCAAAACCTGGGTGAGAACCTCCTTCCCTCAGCCAGGGCATTGTAAATGATTTGATTTGGGGATGAGTATTCCAGCATGACAATGACCCAAAACACACGGCCAAGGCATCAAAGGAGTGGATCAAGAAGAAGCACATTAAGGTCCTGGAGTGGACTAGCCAGTCTCCAGACCTTAATCCCATAGAACATCTGTGGAGGGAGCTGAAGGTTTGAGTTGCCAAACATCAGCATCGTAACCGTAATGACACGGAGAAGATCTGCAAAGAGGAGTGGGACAAAATACCTCCTGAGATGTGTGCAAACCTGGTGACTAACTACAAGAAACGTCTGACCTCTGTGACGCCAACAAGGGTTTTGCCACCAAGGACTAAGTCATGTTTTGCAGAGATCTTGAATCCTTATTTCCCTCATTAAAATGCAAATCAATTCATAACATTTGAAATAGTTTTTTCTGGATTTTTGTTGTTATTCTTTCTCTCACTGTTCAAATAAACTTACAATTAAGATAATAGACTGATCATTTCTTTGTCAGTGCGGTAACGTACAAAATGTGCATATTGTTAGATTTTCCCCTCAATTAACACCCACAATCCTGCATGGTATATCTTCAGCATGCCAGTGAATATTCAAACAATATGGAAATTGTTATGCAAATTAAGATGAGACTATCTAGCGTTTTATTCTCTCATAATATAAGTAAGCCCAAAGATGAGGGATTGACTTCTGCCCAGCATGGCAGTTATGTGTCTAAATGCCTTCATTGCTGGCTATAAACAGTTATATTTAGATGAAGAACTGTAGTTCCAAAAAAATACTAAATACTAAAACATCCCTCCAAACAATAAACACTTTTTCAGCTGAAAGACATATCGAACTGTGAGCTAACACCATTCAGAATACAACTAATTACTGTGCAGACTTTTTTCCAATTATGGAGCTAATCAATAACCAAATACCACAGTTTATCTGGTATATAGAGGATGACAGAGTGAAGCGGGTAAAAGAACATTCCAATGTGGTTACCCAATAAAACATATGCTAGTTCCCACAGTATTCATCTAGGGTGCTATGAAGCATGAACAACAGCATTTAAGATAAACCCATAAGATTGTTTCCTGGTTGGCAGAGGGCCAGGTGGGTGGAATATTTGACTGAATGGCCTTTATGTGCTGTAAAGAATAGCATGGGAGGAATTTCACCATTCAGGTACACAGACAAGAGCCATGTTACACGCAAAATACATTCAACACGCATAGAGATGTACACACAAAATCCATTCAACACGCGTAGAGATGTACACACAAAATCCATTCAACACGCGTGGAGACGTACACACAAAATCCATTCAACACGCGTAGAGATGTACACACAAAATACATTCAACACGCGTAGAGACGTACACACAAAATACATTCAACACGCGTGGTCTAATATTGTGTCTGTCACAGAACAAACTACATCTTTAAGACAGGCGGATCGGTCCAACTCCTAATCTTAACATGGTGATGCATCAGCCCACTGTGTCAGCTTGTTTCTCATGAACTATGCAAGGCATTGTGGGAGTATTACACTCAGAGTGTAAATACAAACACCTTTAGGAAGGAGGGAACGTAACAACTGGTGTTTGGTGACCATGGTTAAACAGATTTCACCACTGGGAATAGCAATTAAACCAAATGGCTCTTTTAAGTCACTTTCAATGTTAATTGTTAGACTGGATGTAGCTATTTCCACATTTTAATTTGGCTGTCATTAACCGATTTCTTAGTTGACTGTAAACTGCCTGTACCTGTATTGTAGAAGGAGTTTTGGCAGCACTGAACGGACAACAGGACTGTTGTCTACGCACTCCAGGAAGGGAGTGAGCTCTCGAGTCCGGTACACATTTCCTGCAACAACACACACGTCAACGTGAGCTCGGAGTTAATACTCAACATGCATGCAGTCCACAGCTGAACTGGCTCAAGCTGCAGAACCATTAACAGGTCTGGCTCCATCAGACACCCACCCTGGGCCGAGAAGAGCAGGGAGAAGAGCAGCTCCACAACACCTTCTCTGGGGCTGTCCCCCTCAGACAGCCAGAAACGGGACACCACCTCCAGGAAGAAGGAGTTGCAGTAGCCCCGTATCTCTGCATGCTGTTGAAGGTCTGACCTGAGAGAGGGGAGGGCAGATGGGTATGTCTAACTCCAGTTTGAAGTTTCATGACCTTTACGAGGTGTGAAAGCTAAAACATTCTGTTACTTTGCATTTACAGATGTTCTCTCCTCCCTCACCCAATGAGATCAATCTAATAAACGTTTGAAAACTTGTTAGATGCTCTAACTGCTAAAGAATCAGAGTCTGTTCACCAGCATGAACCCAAAACAGGAAGTGAAAACAAAAATAAAACTATAGGACTAACAACTAACAATACCATTAGTGCATGTTCCAAATATAAAGAAAACGTCACAAATAGTAAATTAAATAAAAATATGAGTGATATTATACACAGATTTATAGGTGATGTACACATTTACAACATCACAACAGAGCCCCCTGGAGGCACTATCGGGTGGTGATCACGGTCTTCTTAGTCTCCTGGTCCACAGCAAGAAGCCGTTTAGCTGTCTTGATCATAATGTTTGGTTATTATGTAGTGTTATTAAGGGGTTATGAAGGGTCATTGTCAAGGCCGTTTCTGGACTCACCTAATGGTCTGCGATACAGAGGGCTGGAAGTTTGGCGGCAGGTCTTGCCGGCACTCGGGACAGAAGTGTCTTTTAGCCTGAAGGCTGCTCTGGAGGCATTTCACACAGAAGACGTGGCTACATGGAAGGATGGAGGGCTCTTTGAGCTCTGACAGGCACACCGGGCAATGGACACCAAACCTTGGGTGTAGGACGTGTCATGGAAACAGGTTAAAAAGCACATATGATGTGTTCTTAGTAAATAAACGTGTAAAGTCCGTTGAACGTGAACGTTACCGGAGGTCTTCGCTGATCCCCTGCTGATCATATGAGTTGAGGATACGGATCAGCTGCAGCAGTGGATCCACCTCTCGGAGATCCAGACCATCCTGAACGAGCTGTACAAACAAAACAAAACAGATCCGTCTTTTTACTGAGTCATTTTCAATCAAACTAATATGACATTAAAACAGATCTAAAACATCCCTCTATGTCCGTGACCTTTGCTAAATCCATAATATTTTAAATATAACTTTTACCAACAAAAACCCAAACAGCAGCCAAGCAAGTGGCAACAGTAAGAAAGTAATGAAATCACTTAATGTATTTAATCCAAGACCTTTGTAAACACAACCAAATTATAATTATCCAATAGTACAAAAAACACTGCTCAAAAAAATTATCATCACAGTAAAACACCAAGTCAGTTGAACTTCAGGGACTCAGTCTGTCCAGTAAGGAATTATTAGCTATTGTGAATAAATGTCACCTGTCTTGTAGCAAAAGAAAGCGACAACATATGTGCTGGAGAGGCAAAAAGACTACCCCCAAAAAGGGAGTGGTTTTGCAGGTGGTGGCCACAGACTATTGCTCTTTTTGTATCCTTTCTGACTGATTCTGCTCTAGTTTTGTGTTTTGAAAGTGTCCTTGTCAATACTGTTAGCATGAGGTGGTACCTGCAGCCCATTCAAGTTGCACAGGCAGAGCAGCGTCTCCAGGACCGCATATCCATACAGGACAACGCAATAAGGTTTCCTGTGTCTCCCAGAAAAGTTGCAAGAGCATGGAGGAGATACAAGGATAGCAGGTTCCCACTGAGCACAGGTGAAAGAGTCTGGAGACACCATTATGCTGCCTGCAACATCCTCCATCATGTCCGGTTTGGTGGTGAGTCAGTGATGGTCTAGGGAGACATATACTGGTTGCACAGACCTCCGTGTGGTAGCCAACAGTACCCTGACTGCTGTTAGGTACCAAGATGAAATCCTCAGACCCATCATCAGACCTTACGCTGGTACCGTGGGCCCTGGGTTCCTACTGGTGCAGGCAATTTACTTGGAGTTGGAATCCAGCCCTCAAACGGTTGGCGATTGTTACGTCATTTTGTTCTTAACGAATTATGCAATGTACAGTAAATATTCAGATTTTTAATATATTTTGTTCATATTTATTAGGAACGAAATGCCACAAGCTGTTTGTACAGGTCTCTCCGTTCTCGCACCAGCAGGCTCAGGAACCGGTTCTTTCCATCTACTGTAACCCTGCTGAACTCTGTGACTCCACATCACTAACAATACACATCTCTGCACTACTGGACTAGTCTGATAAGATTGTTTAGTTCACGTCATTGCTGCGATTCCTGTATTTCATGTGCACCTTAAACCTGCTTCTTTACCCTCCCCTCACTGCACATTTTAAACTGCCACTGTACTTGCATTTACAATTGTTACATCCATCCCATCTACCTCGGAAACCTCATTGCTGCATCCTTGCATTTCGGTTGCACATGCTACCCTACTCCTTCAATTTGCCTCCATTGCACATTCAGAATGCCATGGAGAATTGCCACCACTATTAATTTCACTTGTACATACATGTATTCAATACTTGTACATTTTCCTCACTACTCGTTTTTGCACTTAGGGTTAGACGCTAACTGCATTTCGTTGTACAGTACTTGAACCGTTCAATGACAATGAAGTTGAATCTAATTTAATGTAATCATCAAAACCTGATGTGTGATTTTAATATTTACTTAATCTTTTTTGAGCAGTGTGTATTCATAAGATTCAATTGCAGGAAGGGGCCACCAAATAACTGGGTCTTTCTATTGTTAGTTGACCTTGCAGAAGTGTCTTTAAATGTGACAACATACTGTTTGTATCAGTCAAGAGAGGACATACTGTCTCTCTCTCAGCCCAACCTCTCACATACATTCTGGAGAAGGTTGCAGTGTTTCAGAGTTACATCCATCAGCCTGGAGTCTCCATGTTTCATCTCAAACACCACCTTCTGTATGAAGGCTGCTACTACAAGCATTCCACACCAGATGTTCCTGGAAAAGACAGAAGATAATTGACAAGGTGCCTAATGTTTTCTTCATACGTGTTTTAACTAAATTTAAAATGTGCTATAAATCAATCTGCATATCAACCAGATCACACAGCCAGCTGGTCGATCATTCACTCACCAGCTTAATCATGAACTTAGTAAATGAATCATTGTACCTGATGGTGTCCAGGCGCTGAAGAAATCCTGGGTTGCAGAGTTCTCTGTACTTCTGACTGAACACTCTGTCCAGGCAGGGCTGTAGGAGCTCCACTCTGCCCAGGAACGACTCACACTCAGTCAGTGAGGTCACGGTTGGCAGCCTGGACTTCTCCACACAGATTCCAAGAGCCAAGATGTCCTCAGTCTGTAACAGCAAAATGAAATATCAAAAGGTGATGTAAAAACAGTGTTCACACGCCCCCCCCCCCCAAAAGAAAAACATTCACATGTTTTTTCATGGAACCTTTAAAAAGGTCTCCTTTGAAGAATTGGCTATGAATTCCTCCCACCCTTTCCTTATTGGCGTGCAGTCAATTTGTGGGTCTGGGTCTGAGTCACAGGGTCACCGAGTACCGAGGGAGCTCACCATCTCCTTGGGCTCCGTGTGTTCGGCCAGCAGCAAGACCTCCGAAGCCAGCTGGGGTAGCAGCAGGAGGATGTGGGCCAGAGTCTCCAGCCTGGGAGCGTAGTGTCCGGCTGCAGCCATGACCCAGGCAGGGGACAGGTCTGGGGTGGTATTCATGGAAACCTGGAGCTCTGATACGCAGCGCAGCATCGCTCCCGTGAACACCTGTGTACAAGGAGTGAGTGCAACCATGTATCCTTTCCTAAGTTACACCTTAACCCTTATTAACTAGCCGGTAGAAATGGCAAGGAGAGGTTAATACACTGTTATTCAATGTATCCTTGTTATAAAGTGTACAGAACATCATATTAAAGTGGGACGTTGTCTCACCCTCAGCTCATCCTCAGACTTGATCTTGAAGGAAAGCAGTAGGATGTCACGCAGGTACCGGTGACCCAAATCCAGACGCTCCGTGTCGGACAGTTTCTCTATGAGGCTGCCCAGCTTGCTGTTGGTGGCTGTGCTTACAAACTGGGAAATCCTCAGAGTGCTTTCGTCTGTTGTGACTGAGAAGAATGACAGTAAGAGACTCAGTCGGACAGTCATATTACATCCCATCATCACCATATGGACTGGGGACATACGGTACCGGTCAAAGGTTTCACAGTCAAGTGTTTACGAATAAGAGAGCATAGCAGAGGACTGAGGAGCAGGGAGTGAAAGGCGTAAAGCTGAGGGCTGAGGAGTGAATGAGCAGGAGGTGTCACTGACAGCCTGAGGTCCGTCTGTCACAAAGCCCAGTATCCAGTTGAATGGGGGTCCAGACCTGGTGCTCTGAGCTCGTTGACAGGATGATGTGAACAGTACTGCTGAATGCTGAACTACAGGGGAGGAACAGTGTTCTTAGGGGTTACCATTCCCCAGTGTAAATGACCCACTTCAATTTGCAAGAACACTTGCTGGATTCCGGTATTACATTCTCCAAAATGTTCTTGAACTGATTTTGATGTACACTTACTCTCCTTTGGGGGTGTTGTGAGGTGTGTGGCTTGAAGCACTGAGTGATGTAAATAAAGGACAGTTGCCATACTGACAGACCTTCCCTGTATTTTAACTGGCCGTTCAATACAGCACTGACTAGTTCAGTTCCAAATGATACTAGCGACCTGAACATTGTCTTTCATGTACCTGGGATGAATTCAGATTCTTCCCAGAAGCTTTGGAAGTGAATTCTGATGAGCCAACTGAAGGGAGCAGCACATGGACGTTCCTCCTCACCTAACTGCAGATAATGTTCTACCAACACCTCCTGGTCCGACCCGCTACAAGAGGGAAAACACTCAAATCAGGACACTACTTTCTGTATCACTGGATGTATGTATACAAACACACCTCACAGTAGCTCTTCAGGGCCCATAACCTTTTGCTGAGCTTGATACCTGGAGTTGTGGGGAGGTGTCAGGTCCAGAATCTGTCTGTCTCCCAGAATGTCCAGCCACAGACGTATGAGAGCCTGGCTGAGCCCAGGAGAGGACAATAGGTCCAGGTTGGCATTCCGGTCCAGAACCTCCACCACATGGGCCAGGACAGGGATCACAGTGGACTGCAGATAGCGCCACAGGGTGTGCCTAACATGATGGAATTCGCAGACAGCATTAATAGGACCCAGACAGAAATACTAACTAGGTATTCTTACACAAAATTCTTACAAAAAAAACAAGTCTTCCAAAATGGATTGTTCAATTCCAGGCTCTGCTAGGAGCATTTGGTATATCCTGCTATCCCTATATATTCTGGAAATCCTCCAAACCAAAATTTGGTAAAACCAGGGAATTTGTGTTAAAAGGTCAATGGTTCGACCGGGAGTTTTGGAATTTTACAACCCTGGATGGTTTTGGTGCACTACCTTAAAGTTCCCCCTTCCTGCAGAGCCTGGCGCTTCCTGGCCTCCCTGTTCAACCACTCCCTGGGTCTGTCGACCAGCTCCTCTCGCACTGCCAGGGCACCAGCCAGCCTGCCCAGCAACACCTCCTGGAAAACAGCTGTCACACATGCATTCACTTTACTGAGGGGTACGCTATAGTGATATGAGAGTTGAGTAAACGGTTTTGCTTCGGTTTAGGGATAGCAATGTTGGGAAAGGGCTTTATTTAACCAGTATCACCTAAGCATTACAGACTGTGGGATAGATCATTCCTGACTGTGGGATAGATCATTCCTGGCTGTGGGATAGGTCATTCCTGGCTGTGGGATAGGTCATTCCTGACTGTGGGATAGATCATTCCTGACTGTGGGATAGATCATTCCTGACTGTGGGATAGATCATTCCTGACTGTGGGATAGATCATTCCTGACGCATGCAGAGATGGATTAAAGAGAGACATAAATTCAGCAAGATTCCTTGAAATCAACACAGGATACATTTACATATTCACAAGCACCGTCTGCATATTTACCTCCTGTCTCTCCAGGGCTGTCATCCAAAAGCCCCAGTAGTGTGTGCACACGCTGCATGCTCCTGGAGGCCACGGCGCTTGGGTCTCTCAACAAGCCCAATGCTTTCTGGACACAGGACCGCACCAGAGACAGACTGTGCAAGTGTGCGGTCTCTGTCTTTGCCTGTTCATTGACACACCCCCGGGTCTCTGTGCCCGACATTGCCGCGGAGAAAAGCTTGCTTATGGGAATTCCACAGAAAACAGACAGGTTCAAACTCATGTCTTGCGTATCCCTGAGGTCATCAATATGGACTGACAGCCAGACACCTGAGGACAACAGACCATAAATACAGAACTATTAATGAGTATTACCCATAGTGAGTAGCACTATCTGTCACTACATGAACCTTGAGAGAGTTGGATCTTTGACGTGCCTCCTTGGAAGCCAATGTACTGAGATCCTCCCTTCTGTATACGGGACAGCTTAGTGATGAAGACCACAAGAAAACGGGACTGATATGAATTCTGAGTCATCAGGCAGTTCATGATGCAGTACCTGGAAGCACATGGAGCTGAGGTTTGACCGATGGGATTTTTATCAATATACTGTATATCAACAATAGTTAAGAAATAATAGTTTTTTTAGCACAATAAAAATACTCCAACACAGCAACCCCTTATACATGATTGGAGACAAAAATGCTTACTTTGCAGATGCAATGAGCTCGTCGCTACAGTGAGATTCCTCAATGTCCACCTGAACAACCAAGATGTGGAGAGACTGACTATCATCTTCTAAGAAGCCACTGAAAGAGACATGGAGATAAAGGGATTGACGGATAAAATCAAATGATCTGGTTATTACTTTGGGTGTTAATATTTAATTGTATTGTACCGTATCTTGTTGCAAAAGGAGACTTCTGTGTCAAACTGGTGAAGGGACAGCAGCAGGGTAGTTTCAGAATGTACACCCAGAGCTTGAGCCAACCCTCGCACATCAGATTTGGTGAGTAAACTGGAAAATGTTGTGACCTTACAAAATGAAAGAATAAACTGTGATGTAGACATAAGCTGCTACTATAAACTGTACATATATTGTTTGGGTTAAAAAGTCCACACCTTATTAGTAACTAAACTTACTTCAATAAATTTCACAGGATTTTCTGATTTGTTCAAGTGGCTATCCATGAAGTCTCTGAGAGAGCAATTATGCTGTTTACAAAAGAACACGTTCTGAAGTCTGTCTTTCTCTCGGTTGTCAAGGTCTGTGTACATTAGTCTTAGCACGGAGTCAGGTGTCGCACAGTTTAACAGGAAACTCTTAGCTGATTCAAAAACCTCCTCTTCTTCATCTTTCACATAAGATGACTTAACATAATCTTGGTCTGCATCTATTTTCATGTCACCCTCTTCTCTGTTGGCAGGTGTCCTTCCCTGTTCTCCATCATCATCATCATCATCTACAATCTCCATGGGAATATCATTCTCAGTGTTCTCCACTGAAATGATCTTCACTTTGTCATCATCATCAGTATCTGCATCTACAACTAATGCATCGGCGCTTTCTTCCTGACTGTGCTCACCAGCCTCACTTTCTCCTATTTGCTCCAGGAACATATCTCCGCTTTTGCCATGTTGCTGATTAAATTCCTGATCCCTTTGTTGCTCCATTTTCTCTAAGGCCTGCAAAAGAGCACTGGCGCAGGCGTCCCCATGGAATCCGACAAAGACATCAGACAGCTGGAAGTCTTCCAGCGTAGCATTGCCAGTGAACTCTTGCACCCACAGCTTGAGTTTGACCAGGACCCTGTGCTGCCAGGCTGTAAGGTCTGTGCTTCTGTCCACCCTGTGCTTCTCCAGCCTGTTGATGAGTGGCACTGGGAACTGAGTGTAGACTTTCGTTTGGTCCTCTATTACCACCAACCTGAAGTCCTTGTGGACACGACACTTCACTCTGTGGGATCCCAGCCCCAGATCCACATACTGCTGCCCACTTAGATAAACGTAGTATTGGTTCAAGGCATCATACAAGCTCTCATAGAGATTCTGCAGGTTCAAGAGGATCACAGTATGACCTGTCTCCATGCAGGTCTTTACCCGGTTCACATTGCGGCAGATTTGAGCATACTCCTGGTCCTTTGGAAATCCTGATCCAAAGACAATCTCAGGGGCTGGGCCATTTGCTTTGGCAAATACTCTTTTTTGAAGAATATGGAGGGCTGCATTGTTGGTGGTGAGGAGGAGGAGATACCGGCTCTCGTGTTGGTTGTCTCTGTAAAGGTTTTGCTCAACCATCTGCAAAGTGCTTGGTCTGGGAACTTCTCTAAGGTTTTGGAAGACATCTTGGAAGAAAATGACAGGGTCAAAGTCTTCAGGTTGTCCACTGAAGTTCCGCAAGATGGCTTCTGCCAGCTGGCTGTCATTTGGTTCTTGTTCAGAGTGCCTGACTGTGGCAAACAGCATTTTCACCAGACTGTAATAGTCTCTGAGTCCGAAGAACTGGTTCTTTACTGTCTCTGCACAAATCTTCAAAAAGGTATTTGCTAACGGTGGGAAGAGGTGTTTGATTTTCAGGAGGATAGGGTAGGAGGATGAGCAGATTCCAATGGCTGTTTCCACCAGCTCACTTTCAGTTGGATCACACCGAGACACAAAGATCCCCCGGTTCATTTTTGCCGGGTCCAGAGCCCAGTTAGAGATCCCAACAAACCCAACCTTCATGTGTGGGTCTGGCCTTTCATTGTCAATGCAGCCATCTTCCAAGAGGGGGTGCAGGGTCTTCAAGGGCATCTGTGGTGAGTCTTCTGCTAGCCCAATCTCATCCAGTACCACAACTGATACATACTCATCCATGTTTTTTTCTTTCTGAAATCGAGCACAATTCCTGAAAGTTCCGATGATGCCCTCAGGACTGGAGTGAGGACTGCACTGGAAGGACACCATGTGCACCTGCTTGAGCTTTTTGAAGAGTGAACAGTGGGATGCTTGACCCTGCATGGCATCTGCAACCACAGTCTTGGCTAGGGACTTAGAGCTCCCAGGCTTTCCAACCAGAAAGAGTGGGATCCTGAGTTCAATGCACACAACCATGAGGAAGACATTCTCTTTAAGTGCTATGTTCTTCGCCACGGTCTCCCTCGTAGTTATGTTTTTAAGAAAGAAGTCTTGGCATGCTGAAATCTCCTGCATCAGAGATTCTGGGCTGTTCAGCGGCTCTAGAAAGTGTTGACTGATAGCTGACAGGTACTGCTTCTTTGAAACTAGAGATGGGTAGTAACACACACCCACTGCTAGAGCCAGGCACTTCAAAGTCATCTGAATGCAGCTAAGTCCAGGGGAATCTGGGAACAGGTCATAGCTGTGTTGGTAAAACCACACCAGCACCTTCATGGACCTCTCCACATCTCTCAAACTCACAAAACTGCACTCGTTCTTTTGACTACGCATGTAAATTTGAGAGGCTGCCAGCACACCTGATATGACATGGACACACTCCATAGGCAAATTGTGATCCTTGGATTTCTTCTGGACTATCTGTCTGATGTATGAGAGCTCAGTTGAATTGCTCAACTGCCCAAAGTCCCAGACCAGAGATGCCATGCTAGGAGGTAGTGGATGGACTCGGTACACCAGCTGCCTCATCGGGACTTTTCCAATTCTGTCCTCAGTTTCTCCGGCCTTCACTCTGTATCCCAACCCAGCACGTTCCAAGCGTTTCACCATTTCACAAGAGTGTCTCCGATATGGGTTGCAGGCAGCAATTATCTTCAGGCCAGTGTTTGCCTTCATGGGATGTCCCTGCACAGTCCTGTCACATAGAATTTCTTTAACAGCGAAAATGCTTTCTGTGGTATTGGCTTCATCAAAAAATAAAACAGTGTCTAGTTTGTGTTCTGCCAGGTTAATCTTTGCCTGTATCTCTGCCTCCTTCACCTTTTTGTAAATCATCTCAGCTGTGGTTCCTCCATGCACTTTTACCAGTTTCATATTTTCCACATCACGACCTTCCCTTTGGAGATCACAGAGAAAACGGACCAATCGGGTCTTCCCACATCCGGTCTCTCCCATGATGATAACGGGGATTCCACAGCGGAACCTCATGTGAATTGCTAACATCTTCATTACATTATCAGCTGTGAGCTCGTAGGTTGGGTCTGGATCAAATGCCCCTCTCATCATCCCCTTCTTGGCGCCAACAACACATGAAATTCTCTTGATCTTGTCTTCTCTTGGCAAACCGTCAAAGTCTTCAGTGAGTGAGATCCCTTGCCGCTCTAGACCCTGTTGAAGTTCATGAGTCATCACGTCTCCCATTAACACCTTGTGACTCTGAGGATCAACTGCATTGAGCGTTTTACCACCAGGGCTTTGCATCACATTAAAGCCCAGGAATGACATAGAGAAGCGATCTGCATTGAAGAAAATATACGGATGAGACTCGCATTCCCAGCGCTTGCGAATGGTCAAACGGGCCAGAAGGTCATCCTCTTGATCATCCTGATGGAGAAGTGAGAGACTCTGGTCAGAAGTGTCAACAGATGGTGATGCGAAATCTTGTGCCATCCTTATCATGAACTTTACAATGAAGCCTTTGAATCCACGTAGGTGATCACCAAGAAAGTCTGGGTCACAGAAAACAGACTTTTCACAGTCGTGCAATTGCAGATTAAGGAACCAGGTGAAGTTCTTGAGTTCAGCCCATGATGGATCTTTCAATCCACAGTTTGCCAGAAGGTGGTGGAGACAGTCAATGGGATCTCCCTCTCTGGATCCCTCCTGGTAATAAAATGGATCCAGGTTCTCGTTTCTGTTGAAACGTCTCAGGAACTGATAGGGTCTCTGAATCCCTTCACTCTCAAACTCCTTCTCATCCATCAGTGGGTACAAGGATGTCCTGGTCTGAGTACTCCGACTATATAACAACAACTGCTTCACTTCCTTTGGTGGTCTGCATTGGATGGTAGGCAGGATATCAAGCAGCCCAACTCTTATCTTTGGAATAGATAAGATCACAGACATATCAGGATGGAAAGAAACATAGAAGACTAAAGATGAGCATATTCCAAATAAGATCACCCAACAATAAACAACAGCAGCGTGATTCCTACCTCCTTAGTGTGTTTTTGATTCGGAAAGGTTAGGTGAGATCTCAGAACCTCAATCACCATCAGATGAGCTTCACTTCTCCTCCACAACATTCCCTTGTTGTCACTTAAACATCCTAGAACCAAGAAATGGAACAGGAACTCTTCCAGACCAGCATTAACCTGAAAACCAAGAGACTCTGTGAAATCAACTTCCTTAATTCTCTGCAAATTCATTGTATGTAAACAAATAGTGAGAGTTCGATGCATCCCTTCACCAGATCAGATCACAGGAAGAAGATCTGTAGACCTACAGCAGCAGTGTCAACATGAAGCAGCACAGGCTCCAGTTCTCCAGACAAGGCCAGTCTATCAGACAGGGTCCGGGTGAACGAGTGCAGGTCAACATGTGGTTCTATCAGTCTGATCCTAACATGCTGGGCCCTGGGAAAGGTCTGCTGGAACTTCTCAAATAGTCTGTCCACATAAAGGGATTTTCCTATAGCAAAGGAAAATAAGTAATCTTACAAAGATTATAAATGTACACAGTGCTGGAAATTAAGATCTCCCGCTTACCTTAGGCTAGAAGTTTACATTTCGAGTGAGTCTAATTTTAGAACCACTAGTCTGTCTGTCAATTTATTGGAGGGAGTTTTAAAGGCGGTGACTAAGATAATGAGTCATCAGCCCTCGTATTAAGATGCTCATAATCAGTCCGCCAGACTCGCATTGAAATAAATAGTCAATACCTTCGCTAAGCCCCGCCGCCTTGGTTACTGTAGCTACAACTGTTTCATTTTCTAATATCTTCGTCTCTGTACAAGCCATTAAATATGTAAATCATTTTGGAATTAGTTTAACGCCAAAACAGTAAGGATGTGTTCAGTAGACTGAACGTTGGCAACCTGTTAGGGGGTTTTATACATATTTGTCAAGATCACTATTAAATACCACCAGTAGTAATATCACATTCATTAGCCTACCACCTGCCGTTAACATTAATTGAATGTTAAGAAAACGTTACATAATCTTGAATGCAGCCTACGTTTGAGTGAATACTTTTGTATGCACTATTTATATAATATAATTCTGTTTCCTAATTATACTTGGTTGGATATTTTCGTGTGACTTTAAGTTGTTCTAAGTGGTTATATAATATTGTGACTAATTTAACATGAATACTGAAAAAATATATAGAGAACATCCATTTAAACTACTAGCCTTTTTCGCTACAAACAGGGCTAGAAACATTTTACCCAGGTTAGTGGACATTTTGGCCTACTAGCCTGGCTGGCTAATGCCACAATTCCTTAAGATCCACCCCTGTATGTGTGTGTGGGTATATACATAAACACACATATACATGTACACACATATACATATACAAATACAGATCTGGATAAAAATTAAGATACCACTGCACCTTTTCCTTTTCTTTCCCAAAAAGTTGAAAAGGAAAGTTTTGAGAGAGGAACAGAAGCATTCAATTTGCAGTGGTCTCTTAATATCAACCCTTCTGTCCCTCACTCAAAACTATCCTTTTCAACATTTTTGGAAAGTAAAGAAAAATGTGCAATGGTCAATGTTTTCCAGAGCTCTATAGTAAAGCAGGTACATTCTGGTATACAGACAATATTACAATATGTGTTTCATCTTTACCAACTGCAGGGCGAGCGGAAGACACAACCCAGACAGACAGTTTGTCAGGATAGGTCCCTGAGACGGAACTGCAGTGGGATGGTACAGTGAAGTGGTGGCCGAGATATCTTCGGGCCCCCTCGGCTGAGATTTCCACTCTTGCCTGTATCTTGTGGATGCTGAAGAAAGACGGCACGTATTTGTGCTGGTGTGTCACGGGGCTGACCAACACCAGGCGGTAATGGGGGCCGGTGGTTCTCTCCAGCTTCTCAAAGAGCTCCCCAAGGCCCACACTCACGTCGTAACCCAATAGGCCTGGGTTGACCAACGTGTAGATCCGTTGCTGGCCCCCTACGGCCCCGTGGCCCCAGCCCAGGGCTCGACGAAGGAAGAGTTCCACCTGCTCTTCTGTGGTGTCCTCTCGGCACACTAGAATTTCATCTGTAGATGGCAGTGGCTGCTCTGGGCTCTCCATGTAGAGGGACAGTGTGGTGCTCAGAACCTCGGTGGCTGAACAGAGGATGAGGTTGGGCTTCCCTTCTTGGAATGCGCGAGGCAGCTTCCTCTTGACACGCAGCCGGTCCATTTCAGAGAGGCAGGACAGGAAGCGAGCCAGAGTAGCAATGTCTATATGCTCTGTGAGATACCTTGGCATGTCCTCCTTAAAACGCCTCCATAGATCATCCAGATTTTCCTCATTCTCGCTTTGTGCCATGGGTGTCTCCTCTTCCTCCTCAGAATCTGAGAACTCAATCATATCCCCCACTTCTTCAAAATGGCTCTCAGTAGATTTGTAACTGTACCTCAGTCTTTCGTCAATGTTGTGTCCCGTTGATCTGAAGTCCTCAGACTGTTCAGAACCATTTTCATCATCAACATAATCGTCATTGTCTTTCCACATTACTGGCGAATCAGACTGTGTTTCTGCCTTCCTTGTAACCAGGACGAAGGCGTCGTTCACATCTTTCAAGCTGCATCCCGCCTTGATGGGTGACAGCAGGTGCCTCACCTGCTGAGGAACACTTGTTCTCCTCATACAGATGTTGTAGATCCACCTACACAGGTAAACCATCTGCTCGGCCGTGTAGTGGTTCAACACGTGGAACTGCGAACGTTTCTCGACGATTAAGGCACGCCATTCCATGTGGCAGGTCTCCATGGAGCGACACAGGGATTGGAGCTGTTCCGTCACCTCACCTCTGTACCAAATCTCTTGACCCCGCAGGGATGAGAAGCTGAGCTGGATGCACGGCTGTTTCTCCTGGCTACACTGGACCTGTGCCTTCCATTGTCGGAAAAGCATGTTGCCAGATAATTGCATTTGGAGAAGGATTTGACTCAGCCGCTGAACACCCTCAAAAACCTGGAAGCAGATCATTCTAATATTTTATACCAGCAACAACACAAAACTTCAGGCCATCATTATGTTCTTTTTCAGAAGGGTTACAGTCCAGGGAGTAAAGGCTAATGGCTTTATTGAAGTCAATTGACCTGAGTGAACCTGTTGACTTGCTCCTTGCCATGCTCTCCCTTGGATGACATTAACATCAGCTTGTTTTGCAGCTCCAGAAGATTGTCCAGGCTGTAGCTCTTCACCTCATTGTTCTTCCTCACATTGACAACCAGCGGGCTCTGCAGGCACCTCTGCTAACAGAAAGGTAAACCGAGGAAAAGAAGAAAAAGGGTGCTGAAAATAACCTGAGATATATTGGAAAAATATATGAATATATTTTCCAATATGAATATACAATCCAGTCAAACAGGGCTCTATCTATGTGTCAACATATTTCTAATATGCAAAACAATATCAGGATTATAAGTCTTTAGATTTTATGTTGAAAATCCTTTCACTCACCCTGTCTCTGTGTGCCTCTGACCAGCTTACAAGGTACACCCCTTGGGCATTAATAGCTGAGGCAAGGGAGAGAGAGGACTGCTCAACAGACCCATGGGTTTCCCTCAATCCTTTCAGCCAGCCCAGCAAACGACACGAGTCCCTCTGGAACACACACCAGAATGATCAATATAACCAGGTTACGATACACATGTAAAGAAACAGTCAGCCTCTGAATACCAGGAATACCAGTTTTATGGAATATGAAGAACGGGTACAAAAGATATTCACCAATTTGTCAGGGAGTCTTTGGTCTCTTTGTAGGGTTTCCCACACCTGCCTGGCCGAGGTCATGAATTCCTTAAAATCGGCTTTGGGGGACAGAGAGTAGAGAAAGGGGCCATAGCCCATCACTGCATCGTGGAAACAGGCCACTTGGTCAATCTCTGTGTCGTTCTCTCCAGCCGAGATGGAGGCCAAGTCCACAAAAACCTTCACGTCACTCATGTCTATTTAAAGAAAAATAGCGAGAAGAGAGTTCGAGTATGACCCCATCTAAGTTAGAGCATGCCCACATTTAAATGCCAATCTCAATTATTGAATACCGTACAATTCATGCCCCTAATTTAGGATTTAGCACCCTAACTAATGTTTACACAGTGCTGATGGTTTACTGGCTTACTCCGGAGATGTTTCTGGACCCAGTTGACCAGAGCCTGACTCTCCAGGAACACCTCCAGACACTTAGTCTCTTGCTGAGTTACTGAGGACAGCTTCTGCTTGGCATGGATGAGGTCATCACTCAGCGAGCGCAGAACCCTTTGTTTGAATGAGCAGTCCTCCTGTGTGATGCACGGCAAATCTTATTACAAACATTTAAACATAGAATAGAGACAAGCAGACCACAATGTAAATGGCAAACTGACTGGAAGAAATGTATGGAGGTTCATAAAGTAAACATGAGCAAGATTATTTTTACAATAACACCATGATTAAACAAAGACATGTTACCAGCTGGGTGAGACTGTGAATCTCACTGAAGTCTCCACTGAGCTCCATCCTCTCAGCGATCCTCAGGATGTAACTGGCCAACACAGCTGCCTGATGGAGCTGTCGATACTCCTGAATCTGCCCCAGTCTGACCTCCACCCAGCCTGGCTCCAGCTCCATGTGCCCCAGCATCCCGCTGGACATCAGCTGCAGCTCCTTCCTCATCTGCACCCCGTCGCCCACGTCCCCGGAGTTATCCAGGGCCTGGTCGATCTGCTCGAAGGTGGCGGACTCCAAAGCGATCCAAAATCCAAGCTGGTGGAAGTGGCTCAGCCTGGGCTTCCAGATGATGTCATGGACCTGTGTGAGGGTCACTGGTACTGGAATGGGTCTGGTGAGGACTTCATTGGCAAACTCTAAACACCCGTCCACCCAGGAGTGAAGTAGCAGGTTACTACCACGCATCTCGTGCATCTCCCTGGCCATGTCCAGAACCACCCGGCTGGTTGTGTACCATCGACCCAACCCTGGGGAGGTCGGCTGCTCCTCCTTTTGCTCCATACTGCAGGCCTGGACCACCACCAGTTCATTCAGGCTCACTGACTGGAGGTCAGCTCGGTGTTGCTCTTTCAGAGTGGGGATCTCTGGAGCTTTTGGATGAAGATTTAAATCATGTGGAATGGTAATAGCCGAAAGAACATCTGTAATTTTATTTCACCCAAAGCCATGTAAATTGGGCAAATCTGTTTTCTAGATTAAGACACATTTATGTAGACGGCACATTTAGCAACCCAGTATAGCTGAATGTCCATATCTTGAACTATATTCAAAATCCTGAAATGAATAAGTCTCTGACGTTACCCATCTGCATAACAGCCACTGTACTTTATCTAATTACATGTCTGGTGACCCACCTGTGATGATGTCGGAGACCTTGCCCATCATCTTGATGAGTGTGTCCACATGTTCCCATTGCAGTTTAAAGGCCTGGAGCTCTTTGTCTCGACGAGCCAGGATCACCTCAGCGTTTGCAGGGACACTGCTCATCTTAGCATTCCTCCTATCTGTTGAACACAAGTAGAAGAAACAATAGCATCTGCCAAACTCATGAGATAATTTAGGACATAGATCAATTTTTTAAATATATTTCTTTACAAACACATACAAAAGCAAGAAAATATGCATTAACGTTATTAATATTATAATTAGGTCAAAACGAACATCTTTAACCAAAATGTAAGTCTTGTATTGAGAGTTCTGAAGGCACATACACTGGAAGTAGATCTTCTTGAACTGCTCTCTGTGTTTCAGAATGGTCTCTAGGTGTCCTACAGCTACATGGCCCAGACACAGAGCCTCTACCAAGGAGGCCATGGCGTTCTGACAGCTTCTGATCACCTCGGCAGCCTCAGTGTCCACACAGATGGCATTCCAGTCCCCTGGAACGTAGCAAGGTATTGATGAACTACGGACAATTTATGCACATGCTAATATTCCCTTCAAGCCAACTAGTAACTTGAACTCTCCATAATGTGGCCTAGTTACTGTCACAACATTTTCGCTTAGTCGAAAATAAGTACAAACTGGGCTACCCTGAGTCAGGAGGTGATGGAGCGCAGACTCTGGGTCCAGCAACTGACTGACGGGGTCATTCCCAAACCGCTCTGCTGACCCAAGGACAATGGACGAGAGCACCCAGGAAGGGAGTGGATTTGACAGAGTGGACAGCGTCTGCAACAGGGCCCCCTCTTTACCAGCCTGACAATCAGAAAGGACTTTTCATTTACAATGACACGGTTCAGACTCACTCACCCACTCAACCGCCTGGTCCGAATACCCAAACCAGCAGTCACTCAACCGCCTGGTCCAAATACCCAAACCAGCAGTCACTCAAACGCATGGTCCAAATACCCATACCAGCAGTCACTCAACCGCCTGCTCCAAATACCCATACCAGCAGTCACTCAACCGCATGGTCCAGATCCCAAACCAGCAGTCACTCAACCGCCTGCTCCAAATACCAACACCAACAGTCACTCAACCATCTGGTCCAAACACCAGGACATTTGTTATTAACAGATATAAGGTTAGAATAACTCTGACCCAGGCAGCAGGTAAAAAGATGGACACCACTGACCTTACAGATGGTCTTGACAGCAGAGTGGCACAAATCCTGGAAGCAGGTCTGTATGCTGTCATGACTGTTCCCAATAGCCTTCACTGATGTATCCAGGCAGCACAATATGACCTGGTCAACATCACTGACCTGGGAAGTCACACAAAACGGTTGACCACCGAGGGTAAAGGGTGGCTGGCTACCTTGAAACATTCATACTAACATTTTTTATCCCAATTATATTATTAGTTAAATCCACTGAACAAGCATCTTTTTTTGTGGACTAGGCTTGACCTGGGTCAAACTGAATCACCAGCCTGGTCAATATTCACTTACCCTGGAGATCCTCTTCCTCAGGTCTTTTTCCAGAGTGACTCTCCACTGGCATGACACACTCTGCAGGGAACATTCTACCTTGAACAACGCATCCCACATCTATCCACAAAGGTTGAAAACACACACACAACATATTTATTGGAAACAAATAAAAAATGTCAACATATGGTAGAAAATATTGTCTACTATATTGTCATGCAAGCACAGGCAATTGGTTCCAGCACCTCTAATTCCTTAGGGTAGCTCAGGGATTTGGACTCTTTCAAAATGGGATTGTGGAGCAGGTTGTCTCTCCACAGGATGAGATGCTGCTGCATCTTCCCCAGAATGTCAGTGACCTGGGATTGTTCTGACTCTTTTGCCTCAACATCCTGGTGTGAACCAAGGACCAAACATACAGCAAAGGATTAGAGCTCCAACCCCCATGACCAGACAACGACTCCACAGAAAGTCGGACAGAACAGTACCTCCTTAGGAATTGCAGCAAGAATATCGGCCACTTTCAGCACCAGCTGGAGGGACAAGACAACTGCCTTGTAGAACGGCACGAGTTTTGACAGTTGGAAAGTATTTTTCAAAACACTGATGCCACTCAAAAAGACTGAATTCACAACCCCAGACTCTGCCAGCCTATTGTAAAAGAAAACAGGCAACAACTTCAATAACCGAATACCACAACACAAAGTACTCATACTGAATACAGGGTTTTATACCTTTCCTTCTGTTCCTCAACTTTCTTTAATACATGACACAGGATGTTTTCAGTAGCCTGTTGAGACAAAACTGTTAAATAAATTATCAAACAGCATTACTATCTAGCTGCCAAATCTTTACATTTTCAGATAATTGATCCGCCAGCCTAACAGATCAGACGCTCTGACATCTTCACAGTACCTCTGCATTCTGTTCAGCTCTGTTATTCTCCATCTACACAGTACCTCTGCATTCTGTTCAGCTCTGTTATTCTCCATCTACACAGTACCTCTGCATTCTGTTCAGCTCTGTTATTCTCCATCTACACAGTACCTCTGCATTCTGTTCAGCTCTGTTATTCTCCATCTACACAGTACCTCTGCATTCTGTTC